>JAFIRS010002003.1:0-264024 GCA_018342105.1 Gonioctena quinquepunctata | reverse complement strand
CCTGTCGCCTCAATGTTCCGGGGTCGACAGCGATAGATCACCCCGGGGAGTTTTTTAAAACCATCCAGTCCTTCCGCGTAATGCAACGGCCAAATTAAACCTTGGAACACCCGTCCCAAAACCAAAGAATTCGAAAATCGAGAATGCTGTATCGGAGATAAATAGACCGCCCTAAAGGGGGGAGAGGACCCCCTGAACGAGCCCATACCATCGAGCTATACAGGGGGTTTAATAACATAAATTTTTTGTAGATTAATTTAAAAAATTATTAAAAAACCAAGTTGGTTTATTTTACAAATATTGTTTATCTATCGAGGGATAATTATTTTATTAACTTTTTTATTTAAAAAAAATCACAAAAATTACATTTTCTACTTTAAAAAACTCATTCAGGTTTTCCTCCAGAAGTTCACTTTGGGGGGCAAATTTTGGGGATAGGAGTCATTTATTCTAAAGTTAAAAAAAATTTCAGGAAGCGTCGTTGAACTTTTTCTTTTCGTCAACATGTAACCTATAGTGAGGATTCCATATTAGTGAAGCATATTCAATTTTAAAACCTGACAAACGAATAAAAAAGGTTTTTTAGATGTAGTAAAAATCACAATCACTCAAGTCGTTTATATTCTAGTTTTTTTTCATATGAGAAAACAGTTCACATCAATGACATCAACAATAGGATGGGCCTAGGCTAGTGGCTCGGGGGGAAAGAGGTTAATTTTATAATACTTTTCCCAAAATTGAGAGGTTTAACCCCAGCTTGGTAAAATTTTTTTTAAAACCCCTTCAAGAGTGCTTTCGAACCCACTAAAAAGGGAAAACCCCGTGTTTTTTAACCCCCGGGTTTTGCCTTAAAACCTTTGAGGGTTGGTAAAAAAACTAAGAAAGCGGTATTTTTTTTATTCCAGTATATTTTTAATTTTTTGCGTATAGCAAACAGTTCACATCAACAAAAAATTTTTAAAAAGGGCCAAACCTTGATTTTGGGGGGACACCTGAAGTTTCAAAATATCTGCCCGACTTGTAGCCATTGATAGCAAATATTGTTTCCTGTTTTGATATGAAGAAAATAAGGCCAAAAGAGAATCAGAAAGTACAAAATAAAAATTTTTTTTTAAAATTCCGTGGTCAAGTCTATCGAATATGCCTTTGAAAAAAAAATTTTTATATATATATAAACAGTTTGACTGCGTTTAAAGATTGTTTTGCAAAATATTGTGAGATATTGATGAGATTGGTGACGGTTTTTCGAACATATATAATAAATGGGGAAATTTAAAAAACTTTTTAGAAAGGATATTCCCTTTGGGGGGTTTCAGTCAAAAAAATTTTCCCCTAAAAAAAAAAATCTTTTTAAGTCAAGCTTTGAAAAATGTTTATTTTCATTATCAAGACAGTAAGGTGAGGTTAAGTGAAGACAGCGATCTAATCACCATTTTGTGATTGAGGAAATTTTCAAAATCATATCACTATGAAACACTACTAGTAATATATATAAAAATTGAACAATTGCAAACGCACATATTGTTTAAAAAAAGTTATGCGTAATCATACATAAAAAAATATTATGGAAAAAAATAAAATATACGGGTCGAATAGAGAATCTCCTCCTTTTTGGTTTCGTCGGTTTACTTTTCAGTTCCGTATTTCGTCGGTTTAATTTTTTGTTGAAAAGTTTTTTTATATGTTCGTTCCTCTTGCCTATTTTCTGGAACTTTAACCTCACTTTCTCCCCTGCGCGATGCCTGTAAGGTCGAGAATCGTAAGAGGGTTCACTATCGCGGAGCACACTCTAGATCGCAAAACAACGTCCGCTCGTCAACGATATGGAGAGATTGTGTGATCCTAACCTAACTTTTTGTGGTCCGTAAAAAGAAAACAAACAGAGAAGAAAACGAGTTGATGTTGTATTGTCATCCAGTTCTGAGCCATTTCCTACGTTTCAAGTCACTAGCTCATCGGGAAGTTAGTATAAAATCGATTGCAAGATTTGTACCGGACAGACACATAGGCTAGCTAATGAAATCGTGATAAAATTGTTCGATAGGGTGAGTACTTTCGTAATGGTAATAGAAAAGTACAAGGTACGGAACCCTTGGTGAGCGGGTTAAACTCACACTAGATCCATTTATTTTACCAAAGCACTAAACACTAGTACTCCTTAAAAAACCCATCGCAGAGACTCGGAACTCTCGTCCCGCGTACAATCAGATAGGCGAGTGATGACTCCGGCTGAACTTCATTTGTTTATAATAATCGCGTATCCCTGGCAAGGTGAGCATGAAGTGGAGGAGCCGGTCGCGCTGACAGGTGAAGCGCGACTCGGGCGTGCTTTTCTTCAGATTTGAGACGGTCAGTGCCGCCGCAGATCACATCACGAAGAAGCCTCAGAGGTGTGCGTTCGGTCGTCCGTTGATGAGGGAAACGCCGCGAAAGTTGCATTCGGCTGTCTCGAACGACAGGGTGACAAACAAACATTGGAAATATTTTTCGTCTGTGGTTTTACGCTGTAGCTTTCTTTGATCGGCGGTTATTTTCCTCGGTTTTGGTTGGATGTGATGGTAGCCGGGAGGAAGGGGGAAGGTGAGTTGAATTGGAATTGATTTTTGTGTTAATCGAAACGACATAAATGCAATGGGGAATATATATATATATATATATATATATATATATATATATATATAATTCCTTTATTTATTATGAACTAATACAAATGACATTTAAAAATACACATTAAATTTGGTATATAAAATAAAACTAATAATAGACATGTCACTCATAAAACTACACATTAAAATTTGGTCATATAAAATAAAGTAAAACCAATCAGCCATTCCACTCATAAAACTACACATTAAAATCAGTTGAAGAGAAGGGAGAAACATAAGTATACCTGTGCAGAATATTGAAATAGAATTACTAAGAGAAATTCTTTTTTCAAGCTCCAGCACTAGGAGAGTGAAGAAAAATTTTTAAGTTCTGTTTGAACTTGTTCAAGGAATCTAAGGATTTGATTTCTAGGGGCAGCTGATTAAATCTCTTCAGGCCTTTGAAAAAAACAGAAGTTTGTGTATGACTCTTTGCCACCAGTGGAATGTGGAAATCATTTCGTGATCTTGTATTGTGGGTATGCACATCAGAATTGTAATTGACAATATTTCAAATAGCTTGGAGCAGTACCTGATTTGATCTTAAATATAAATATTAGAGTATTATACTCAAAGAAGTCATCTATTGACAACCACTGCATTTCCTTTAACATATGCCAATGTGTGTTCTCTTTGAGCATGTGAGTATGATTCTCATAGCTCGATTTTGAAGTTTCCTAAATCTGGACATTTCATTTTGATTGAGCAGGTGAAGTATTGTGGAACAGTAGGTAAAATGAGGTAATATTAGGGTGTTGAACAGAATAGTTTTGGCCCATCTTGTCAGAAAAGTAGAACATCTTTGTAAGTAGTTGATTTTATATGAAATGATTTTGATTAAATTGTTTGCATGTTCTTTAAATTTGAGCTGTCTATCTATAATTACTCCTAAATATTTAAATTTCTGTACCATTTCAATTGACTCGTCACTTACAGTAATATTTAGCTGACTCTCGCAAAACACTCTGTAATTATTTTCGTTGCTGATTATCATAAATTTGGTTTTTTGTGTGTTTATCTTCAATTGGTTAGAGGAACACCACATTTTTCCAAAGTAGTGTTAAGTGTTGTTACCAACTCTTCATTATCTAAACATGTAAAATATATGAGGGTATCATCGCGAATAGATGTATGGAACAATGTCCAGCTGCACTCACTATGTCGTCAACATATAAAAGAAATAACAGTGGACCTAAAACACTACCCTGTGGAACCCCTAATGGTAGGTGCATGAAGGATTCATCATTGTTTATTTAAGAAATATATGGTGGAACAAATTCATGTATTCAACTATCTTGATTTTTATTATTATATTTTGAATTGCTAGTGAACAATGTTTATTTACGACTTTTTCTTCAAACCAGTATTATAGGCCGCATCATTTTCTCTAGCTTATTTTGAGATCACTGGCGGGCATGAGTTGTTTTTCAGGGGGGGGGCATGAGTTAATGGAAATTTGTAACCAAAGTTATAAAATCCATAGGAATGAAATGAAATATATATTTTTTTATTTGAAACAACTGAAACCAGTGAACAATAATATAAATAAGATGGAAAAAATATTGCGAAACAAACAAAAACACAATTCGACAATTATTTTAAATAATAAACTCTCAAAAATAAAACATGCGGAAAAAAAAACTTTATCTACCTATTAAATTATATATTGATTATTCAACTGCTTTTGAGCAATTAATAGTATCTAAATAAACAAACAACGTGAGTTATAATAACTCACTACTATAACTCACTATAATAAATCGGAAAAGATTCTTGGAATTATTTACGAACCGAATATCAAGGTGGCTCTGTTCTTCTGTACAAGCCGTTTGGCCGAAAGGGAACAGCCCATTATTGTTATTGAGGGGAGTAATGTCACTTGGATAATTTTGACGTTTTCAAATTGAGTTAATACCTAATTATTCTGAATTTTGTGCTGAAAAAGATGAATTCAGATAGTGAAGATGAATTATTATGTACACCTCCAGAAATAAGACAAGTAGCTAATGTTACCATACAGCATTTATTGCCCGAAATATCCCAAAACAAATGAAAAGGTGAATACAAAAATTTTCAAGATTGGTGTAGCAGCAAGAACACCACAGAAAATGACCTTCTGGCATATTTTAGTGAACTTAGCACTAAATATAAATCATCGTCCCTATGGACTTTCTACTCCATGCTAAGCAGCACAATTAACATAAATAATAGAATCAATATAGAGATTTATTTGAAATTACGCGCGTTTCTTAAACGTCAATCAGAGAAACATGTAGCTAAAAAGGCAAAAACTTTTAGGCCAGAACAACTTAATAATTTCATAAATGAAGCTCCTGATGAGAAATATCTGGCGACAAAGGTAGTAGATCTCACAATATTCAATCGTTTTTATCATCTAGTCAATTACATAATTTATTTTAGGTTGCTTTAATAATGGGCATTATGGATGCTTGTCGTGCAGCAGAATTGCACTCTATGCAAATTACAGATTTAGAAGATCATGGATCTATTTTTATGGTCAGTGTACCAAATACAATAACAAAAATTGCCAGAAAATTCACTGTTGCGGGAAATTTTTATACCATAGTTAAGAAATATTTGAATCTTCGTCCTACTGATATATCGCAAACGATATTATTCTTTAAATTTCAAAATGGAAAATATCACTCACAAAGAATTGGCATTAATAAATTTGGAGCAATGGGGAAAGACATTGCTACATTTTCAAAATTACCACATTGTAATTTATATACAGGGCATTGTTTTCGCCATGGCGGTTGGCGATCAACTTCTGTGGCTGAGGGGTACGTTGATGATTCCGAAAAGAATAAGACAGATACTGCAAATAAAATATACAGTTCTATAACACCTCAACCAGTTAGTACATCAACAACATATATGCAACAAACCCAAAATGAAACAATAAACTTGCATAATTCAGTCCCACATATTCAGTTTACTGGTTGTTCAAACTTTACAGTTAATTTTATTAATAAAAAAATGAGTAATTACAATTGAAATTTTTATAGCATTGTTATAGGTAACTATTAAGATTTGTGAATAAAGTTCTTTCTCTGTACTTGTTTTTATATTTATTGTTATAGTCGTAGATAAAGTATAATATTCAATTGCGGTAAAGGTCATAACTCACTTGATGAATTACAACACTCGCCTGCGGCTCGTGCTGCAAACTTCATCTGCGTGAATTATGACCTACATTACCGCTCGTTAAATAATATACTATTATGAAATTATTGTTCATAAAACAGAATATTTATGCCTTTGGCCACTGTTTGCAAATATACTGAAAACAACTGAAACAAATAAATTGAACAGCTCAGTTCAATTCTCCAGATCAAATAGAAAGTTTCAATATGCTTTTTTTTCACCATGACCAAAAAAAAACAAGCATAAAAATAACTTTTTTAGTTCGAACTTGTAAAATTTGGGAATATAGAAATTAAATGATTCTCGAGAATGTATTGAAGAATATTCTGGGGCTCTAAATAGTTTTGTTCATCCAAGTAATTATAATTTTATACTTATACACTGTTTATCGGTTTTCCAAAATTTGCAAAAATCAAACTTGTTAATAATGTGTTGCACTTGTTGAAAACCAATCAAAGGTTTAGTTGCATATCCAGACTCTGGTTGTTGAACCAATATCAACTATTCAGAACTCTAGAGGGGGGGCCATGGCTCCTATGCCCCTCTCCCCCTCCTCCCTCAGATCCGCCAGTGTTTGAGATGGATAAGCAAATCACCAGTATAGAAGAAGTTATTTCCATGACGTACCCCTCGCTTATATTTCACCAATAACTCAGTTTATATCGAGTAAAAACTTAAATATGCCAAAGTACCAAAATTAATGAAACGACAAAGTATCGAAAAAAATTGTAGTACCCAGAAACATGCCGATATTTTGTATTTTCTTGTTTTTCCGTCGATCCCAACATACCTAGAAATAAAAAATCATGAGTTCTAAAAAATTTCACAATAATTGATTCGTAGTGAAATAAGAATATTCCATCAAAGGCTTCCTTGAAAAAAATATTGATTTCTGCTCTTGTGAATGTCTTTGATTGTTTTGGTAAATAACCGTCATTTTTGCTTCTCAAGAAAGGGTTTAAACTTAGGGGACTCAAAATATCAATGTTTCCATAAACTGGCCAGGCTCTTCAGTATTTGCGCTATTTGGGAAAAATATGCTAAAATAAGTTCGTTAGTATCTTTGAGATTTTTCTTGTGGTACCATTCTTTGAATTTTGATATCTTTTTTGGAGTGTTCTTATATAATACATTTCCACTCATCATTAGCATATTTACCCATTTTCACAATTTATACAGATTGTCCAGTCAAGTTGAAGACAAATGGAAACTTTTTTGTTTCAGGAAAAAAGGCATTCTTCATAAAAAGTTCTAAACCCAATTTGGAATAATCAAATCTTTAAATTTATCAGTCATATCCGAATTTGTAAAAAAATATGAATTTGGTACAGGAGTAAAGAACTTTTATTTGTGACATCGAAAACTGGCATGAAAAGTTTTTCAGAGTTAATAATCACGTTTACATACGCAATCATATCCATCTACCCTTAAAAATAGTATATTGTTTTACGAGTGACGAAAGTAACATTTTTTGAAGCGAGAGAACAGTTTACGTAATGTTCACGAGCTTCAAAAAATGTTTTCGACGAGTGAAACACTATACTTTATCTACAACCCTGTTTATGTCACAATAATATGCTAAAAAAGAACGATGAACAAATATTTTATTTTATATTAAAAATAACAGAATTTCTTTAAACATTACTTACGATTTAAATATTGGTTAATTGTTACATTCGAGCAATTATTCAAAATTATAGGAGTATTAAAATCCAGATTTTTATGTATTGAGGTAGACGATGCCACATCTGTTATGTTGTTAACTGATGTCACTCTAGATGAAGATGCGCAGTAATCGGATGACGTTGAATTTGGTATGGATTGTAAAATTTTGGTTTGTATTTGATTTTTGCTGCTAACTGATGATCAACATATCCCTCCGCAACGTTACTAAGATTTCCAGCCTTCATGCTTTTTTAATTGATGTAAATCACCTCCTGCATCCACTAATAGCGTTGCGGAAGTTCTACGCAAACAATGCCCAGTATATTTTTAGGGATCAGGCAAGTTTAAATATTTGCATAGGAAATTTACTGAATTTATTTATTTCCACAACCTGTCTAGTACACTTTCTATTTTGGTAGTTAATGAAGAATCTTGAATTTATTTCTGTCCATATCTAGTGGACGGAGGTTCATATATATTTTAGAAATCTCGTAGAAGAACCCAGAAATGTGGAAGGAACGCGGTACTTTTGTTTTTGTATTACATATTGTAACTAAGAGTAAACTGCTGGTATATTTTACATCATTTATCATTCACCTGTATGGAAAGAGAAGGTGGATGAATTGAGGCATTGGTGAATTGAAGGATGGGATAATAATGTTCGTCACACAACAAAATTAAATATTATGGTATTTTATTCATATAATCTTTGATTCAATGGCTCTCGCAGTAGAGGGTCAGAAAATATTCGAGGGCGAAACTGCAGGCTCAGCTATTTTTCAATAAACATTTCTGTAAAAGTATTTTTCGATTGGTAAACTTAAAATTTTATTTTAGAGAAAAAATTAAAAATGAAACTTATAATAACAGTTTTCGATATTGTCACAAATAAAAGTACTTTACTCTTGTACCAAATTCATATTTTCTTACAAACTTTTTATAAAAAATTACTTTTTTTCCTAACACAAAAATGAAAAGTTTTCCATTTGTCGCCAACTTAAGTGGACACACTGTATATATTTCCATTGGATTTTATACATTTTGATGATAATATTCGTGTTTGATATATTTATTTACTGCATGAATGTCTTATTAGCCACACAAAACAAGAAGAAAAGCAACTCGAGAGCGCATCCCGAGTGTTTGCTTTTCTTGAGTGTTTCATATTCAGGGCTTATTTGATGTTAATGACAGTTGCTGAAAATTTATAAAATATGTTGTTCGAGAAGATTATGATATGGTTTCTGTGTCACCAGATCGTCTTAGACTGTGTCTTACGATCATAAGACACTAGTATTTTATTGAAACACTAATATTTTATTGATCTCATGAGATGTTTGTAAACATAAGCACTATGTCGGTGCCAACCATATTTGATGAATTCGTGACTGTTGCTGGTGGCAGAAAAACATTCATGACATGTAGTATCTTTGGCCTTAAATGCCTGCAAACATCGATCATACGTTTTACATGCCCTGTTAAATGAACAACTATTTTTCTACCATTTGCCATTGTATTTTAGAACATATTCCGATAATCTGTGTTTTGTTAATTCCTAATATAATCACGATGTTCCTTTTGACGCACTTCTAATGATTTTGATGTATTAACAATATAAGTTGAATTTTCCGCAATAACTTTGAAAATATCAGAATTTCAACAATTGGATATTTTAGGTTGAAGGATGTTATTATGCCATAATATCAAGATTGAGTATTCCTATAGAAAAATATGGTGATTTTTTTTCATATATTTTAAAGTAGGTTATATCACTTGTCTTACTTATTGCAATCCTTGAAAGTAATTAAGTGATTTTGGCTATATTTCTATAAGGAATACAATAGAATAATGATCATATGCAAGTTCTAGATCACAATTGGATACCCACTTAACCGTAGGAAAAATACCTATAAAGCACATAAACATGAGAGAGATCGTGTAAAAAGCTAGCCAATTCTTCCTAACTAGGAGATTTATCACACTTCAGGTGTGTGATACGGGACATAATTATTGTAAAATCATTAACCTCGTATTCTACGACTTCATTAATCCTCAGCCAACATTATCGAGATCACGGTAAAACATATTATGCAAAAAAAGAATACCAGATGATTGATTAGCAATAGACAACCTTCAATTTAATATTCCCAACAAATTTGTAGTAATACATTAATAAGCTTCATAAGAAAATATTTATCGAAAAAAATTTGTACGGATTGTAATTATATTTCTAGAAGACTTTCTAATATCATCGGACAAACGTTCTTAAAAAAACTTGGATTTATTATCATAAAAAATGACACTGGCAAATACATATACCTACTAACGTTTTTTTGGCAACGAAAAAACCCCGCACCAAATACATGGAAAAATGGCTCTCAGCTAATTTTGAAAAATTTTTGTCACTAGAAGTTACACGTGCAAGTTTAAATTAGTTTATATGTCTAGTTTCGTAGATATTAATTTTGGAATATCATAAAAATGGCTGTTTTACTAAAACATAGTAAGGTTCACTTATCCAAAAGTATTACTTTTTAGATGATTTGTAACTAAATAATAACATTGCTGGTTTGAAGGAAGTCCAATGACATGTCAGTCAGTCGGTCGTTAAGACAGAAGAAGCCGCCTATGATACAGGGTGGGTCAAAAAGAGTGACAATTTAGTATATTTCGCCAATCTTTATCATTGGTCCTATTAGTAGGACTGATTTTTTTTACGTTTTGAAAACTTGGCATTAATGATATAAGATATATGAAAAAACTGGGAAAATGGCTCTCAGTCAATTTTGAAAAGTAAAAAATAAAATAAACCTTTTTAGTCTCAATAACTAAGCGCCTAAACTAATGTAAATAACTTATTTTGAGTCGGCGCCAAACAAACAAGCAAATTAAGGCCTAAAATGATGGCATCGAGTTGCGCGGTGACAGTCTGATAATTTTTTTGAAGTAATTTAATGATCTTCGTTGATTGTTCGTTTGGCGCCGACTCAAAATTAGTTATTTACATTAGTTTAGGAGCTTAGTTATTGAGACTAAGAGGGTTTATTTAATTTTTTACTTTTCAGTTCCGTATTTCGTCGGTTTAATTTTTTGTTGAAAAGTTTTTATCTTTCAATTTTTTGTGGCTGAAATCTAATTCTACCTACTTGTTTTTTGATCACTTCCAAAATACTTACACCCACCTTAATTCAACTTTTACCAGTTAAATAATATAATTATCTACTTTTACTATTTGTTGTAATATAAATTATTTTTGTTGTTCTGGTTAGTTTATTTCATGACTTTGTAAATCATTCTATCCTCCCATAGACTATAATAATTGTGACGGATGTAGGAGAACCAAAATAATGACATTAGCGATCTGTCATTGTCAACTACGTATGTGTGTGCCAATGTGCACAAGTGAAGTCTCTGACTTCTTCAATTTTTGTGGACCACTTTCACATCACATGATAGCGTACAGTTTCACTAGTTTCCAAAATTATTCTAGTTGACTGGCGTCATCTTTAAAAATTTCCATTGGAAACATTCTCGATTTCACGTGACGCTGAATAGTGCGGAACAAACTTGTGCTTCACGGCTATTTTTACATTTTGAACCAATTTGACGTGACCTTCACCAAAAAATTGAATCGCCTTCTGAGTAATTTTTCCCATAGTTTTTACGACAAAATGCCATATCTCTGCTTCAATGATTTTAATTTGGGTATTTCTGATAAATGAAAACACTTTCACAAACCCTGCTTTCGTGAAAAGTTTCCAATGGAATATATCCACTTGGAAATATGCATTTTGTAAGTTGATTTACAAATCTAGAGTAGTTGTTTCAATTTTCAAATTTCATTTTCTACAGAAAAAGGGAAAAGTAGAAAGCCAGAAATGTTCATAAAATTCAACATTATCTCGATAAAACAAAATTTTCACTTATAATCTCCCTAGCAGCAGAATTATTACCGATAATTTTTTTCAAGGTCACGAATGTTTTTGTTGATAGAAAATTATCCCGAGGGAATTGATTCTGCTGCGTGGGAGATTCGGTAAGAAAATTTCATAAATTGGAGTTGCTATTAATATGATGAGAAGATGAACCCTACGACCTATTCTGCGTATAGATGTCAAATTTTTTATGGGTAAAATTTGACACTTAGGAATACTACTACGACTTGATTTTAATTCAAATGTCAAGTCATTTCGAAGTGACAGGTGAGACAGACCAGCAAGTAACAATCAGTTACTTAGTCGTAGCCGTGATATTTATTGTTTTGATTTTATTCTGAGTGACTTTTGTCAATAGATATAAGGCGCTTCATTTTTGACAGAAAAATTTTATCACTTATATTAATTCCATTAAGTTAATAGAAACTAACAAAATTATCGCGATAATCTCCCGTCGCTATAAGCAACGTAAACAAAAAGGAGCTTCTAATTGGTTGAAAATAAATTTATAAAATTTTCTGAATAATCTACTATTGATAATATAAATTTTAATATTGTTGAAATAAATACATTTCCCATCTCTGACCAAAAAAACATCGATAGGTAGTTATTCAAACTAACAAATTATAAAATTTGACTGAAAAGATTTTATTATTCAATATTTTACTGCTATTATAATGACAGTCCTTCCCTTTTGTCTCCAGGTAACCTTCTCCATACAGGATGATATAATAGTATATACATCTGTAGGGCACTACAAATACATAAAGTTTATCATTTTGGCTTTTTGCATAACTCAATTGAAAAATATATCTTGATTCCTACGCCATAAAAAATACATTTAAAAAAACTAAAAAACATGCTTTGGTAGTAATATGAACTGAAAAGTTGAAACTAATAAGAATAAAGTCTCATTAACCGAAGAATTAAATTTAATGTAAAAACAAGCAAGGGTGCTTGATATCTGTTGTCTTACATTTTTTATCGCCTAGCTATTCGTAAAGGTAGAGTCATTATGTCAAAGTAATTTTTTTAACCGTCGAAACCAAAAAGGAGGAGGTTTTCTAGTCGACGCGTATATTTAATTTTTTTTATAATTTTTTTAATGTATGATCACGCATAACTTTCTTCGATTTAGATGATTCTTCTTCTATCAGATAGGGTATACCTCATAGTTGATCATGTTTGGATTTCGAATGGAATTATCCACCCTTACGGGTAGAAAAATAGGGGATGATTGATTTTTCACTTGTGAACATTGGCACACATATGTAGTTGACATTGACAGGCCCTCCTACATCCGTCAAAATGATTACATTCTATGAAAGGATGGAATTATATACAAAGTGATAAAATCAACGAACCAGAACTTTCAAAATTAATTTATATTATATAACAATAAATAGTTGAAATAGAAAATCATATTATTTAATAGTTAATAGTTGAAGTAAGCTAGGTAAGTATTTTGGAAGTAATCAAAAATTAAGTGGGTAGTAATTAGTGAATTTCAGCTACAAAAAATTGAAAAATAAAAACTTTTTAACAAAAAATTAAACCGACGAAAAAATCAACTGTAAAGCAAAAAATAAAAAACAATTATCAAAGATCATTATATTGAAAGAAGTAATCAAAACGCAGCCGTGCATCTCTCTGCCATCATTTCACGCTTTACCTAATTCAATTGCTAGTTTGTTTGGCGCCGACTCAAAATCAGTTACTCACATTAGTTTAGGAGCTCAATTATCATTTAGACTAAGAAGATGTATTTTATTTTTTGCTTTACAGTTGATTTTTCCGTCGGTTTAAATTTTTTGTTAAAACAGTTTTTTTGCTCAATTATTTTATTCTTATTATTTTTACAAGCTTTTATTTAACTTGCTTCGTTCGTATGTCATTCGTTCTGTCATTCTTTCCGGTTGAAAATTTGTAATCCGTTTTTGGAGCACTTGCCGACATTCGATTGAGCTGAAATTTGGCAGGTGTTCATAATTCCGGTCACAATGCATTATGAAATTTTTGTTAGTGAAAAAACGAAATGGCGGCTCCAATATGGCGGATGAGTTTTGCGATTATGGTACGATTCGATTCAAAATTGGTATGTGGGGGTTTTCAGGGACAGAGATTATGACTTTTTTGTCAAAATTCAAAAATTCAAGTTGGCGGCTCCAAGATGTTGGACAAGTTTTGTGATTATGTGGAGGTTTTCGAAGTCGAAGATTGTGACTTTTTTGTCAAAATGATGATACATTAATATATACCTACGATAAAACCTTGCAAGTCGCTGTGGAAAAGATGAATAATTCATTGAAAAATATTGAGTTGTACCTTGGAACAAATAAACTGAAACTTAATATCACTAAAACTAAGGCGATGATCATTACAACAAGGTATAAACAAAATAACATTGGGAGAAATACAGTCAAAATTAAAATAAACGAAAATGATGTAGAAATGGTGAGTAAAATTAAGTATCTAGGGTTTATTGTAGATAACACAATTTCTTTAAATGATCATGCTGACTATGTAATAAGTAAAATATCAAAGAAACTGTATTTTTTCTCCAGAGTGTCATCTTTATTATCAATGTATGCCAAAATAACGTGCTATAATTGTATAATAAAACCTCATTATGACTTCTGCGGGAGTCTCTTATATCTTCTGAATCAGAACAAATTTAATCAATTACAAAAATTACAGAATCGTGGAATGCGAATAATATTACGCTGCAATAGAATGACACCTATACAAGATATGCTCTGTAGTTTAAGGTGGCTTACTGTCTCACAACGACTTTACTATCAAACTATGATATTTATATTTAAAATAATAAACAATTTGCAACCAATATACTTAGGAAACCTATTAATCACAAATAGTGAAGTACACCACCATAATACCAGATCGAAGCAGTATGAACTCATTATTTTTCAAGGGTCTGGATAGTTTTAATAAACTGCCAAATAATATAAAAAATTCTACTTCTATCCGTATGTTCAAGAGGGACTTGATAACATTTATAACAACAAACTGAATTGAAAAACAAACAACAAATTTATACTTAAAATATATTAATAGCTAAGGCTTTGTTTTTGAATGAATATGTAAAAGAATATGTTAAATTGGATCATACAGGGAATATGTGCGATATAGTTTGTTATTTTTTAGTTTATGTTATTTTATAGGTTATGTTATTTTCTGTTATTTTTGTTAAAATTTGTTTTTGAATTTATTTTTGATTTCTATGCACTATGTGTAGATAAAGTATATTAATTATGTTTATATTAGGCTTGCCTATTTGGAAATAAAGTTCTTCTTATTATGAAAAATTCAAAAATTCAAGTTGGCGGCTCCAAGATGGCGGACAAGTTTTGTGATTATAATCCGATTCGATTCAAAATTGGTATGTCGGGTTTTTTGGGGTCGGAGATTATGAATTGAGTCGAAGATTATTGACTTTCAGTTAAAATTCATAAATTGAAGATGGCAACTCCAAGATGGCGGATGAGTTAATCTTTGGATGGTCTCCTCATTGAAGGACTAGATAGAACTTACGGGAAAAAGGCAAAAATAAAATAATTAATGAAAAACCTTTTTATAGACAAGCTTTTATTCAAATGCACTAAAAAGTAAAAAATAATAGCTTTGGATGTGTGACGAAGGTTATTCCGTGAATTATAGATTCAAAAGCTTGTTGCTTTTGTATTCGAACTGAAAACTTTTTAGTTCATGTTACCAGAAAAGCGTTTTTTTAACTTTCCAACTACGGGAGAAAACTCATCGATGGATTGAACCACATGAGATGTTATTACTAATTTTTGCTGGAAGTAGATTGTAAGGAGGGTCAATATGACTCCTCAGCCTCTCCATACCTCAACCTATAACTTGTCTCGGTACCATACCACTGGTAAAGACCATCCAATATCGATGCTATTGGCATTTTACTATCAGAATAACCTTTTATGAATTAATCCGATGAGGTCCATAGTCCAGGGTCATAGCCAAAATTGGTTTTCTGTTCTCGTGCGCAAGGAGTATTTCACCCCAGTCAGCTGGCTTATGTCTATAAGCACATATCCGACCTGTCACTGGAATACTGACCCCATATTTGGATCACACCTAAACTATCACATTTAGAACTAATTGGATTCATGCCCAAAACATACTGAACATTCGGTGATGTACTAAATCTATGAACATATACAAACTCGACTATTTTAGTTTGGCATTTAAAAAGTTGCGATTTTGTCTCTATACTTTATAGATATTTATTTCATTAGTCGATGCTCTTCTTGAAAAATATCAACAATCGTTCCTGCTTTTGGCAGGCTCTTCAATTAATCCGTCAAGTTCGAGTTTATCCACAACCCCTATCGTTAGTACTTTGGACGGAAAATGAATGAAATCACTTTCCAAAACTCTGTTATTCCACGAACATTTGAGCATTTGAACTCGGTAAAAAAATCTATGATATTTCCACGGGCCGTGCAGCCTTCAAAAATTTGAGAACAAATAGCAAACTACCTTCTTTCCTAGGAAACAAAAAACAATGGTTTCCTGGACTCATTCAGGATATCCCAACTTTTCGTCGGAACCAGCGTACTGGTTACATAAACTTCTATATTCATCTAAAAGTTTAAAATACTGTTCCTGTCCTGGCCCACTTGGTATACAATCCAATCCATCAATATTGACAAAGAAACACGCATCATAGATGTATTATACAAACAATGCTCAATCGCAGAAATTGAAGATTAGTTTAGAAGCATCAAAACAAAAGATAATCATAGAGTCAGTAATTTATAGGTGGTCGGGCTACTTCAAAAAACTATCACATGGTTTGGAACCCGATTATAATTTTTGAAATATTACAGTTATTGAGCCAAGGGATCTCTTGATCACTCAATACTCTCTCTACCCATATCATTAAATTAAACTGCGATAAGAGAAGATCGTGCAAATAATGACGCTTCTGTCGGGTTTGGAATTCGGATCGAAAGGTAAAAGTACCTGGCTTCATCGTTTTTCATCATTTAACCGGTGAATTTATGATCCAGTAAAATTGTGCTACCATGGGGTTACGGACAAGTGTCTTCATTACGAAAACATTATGGAATTCCTTACGAAGACTTTACGATTTGGTAATTTTTGTTTTATCGCGAATATATTGCGAGCCATCGCGAAGTCCTCTTCAGACGAGGAAATTATGACATCGACATGAATATCAAGCTTTATATCGTTTCCTTAGCATTCATTATTGAAGTTAAAAACAGACAGAAGGAAAACATAAACATATCATGATTGAGAGAGGAAGAGATGTGTAGGATTGATGACTAGGTATTTGCTAAGAAAAATTTATGAAAATGACCTTTGCTGAAATCCACGAAACTACGAGTTTATTATTTCCAAAAATAAGGGTTACATGATTTATTTACGAAATATCTGACATAAAAAACACCATTGATTTAATGATTTAATTTAATTTTATCTGTTTATAATTGTGCCAGTTATGACGTCATCGAACTTTTTCAAAAAGCATAGGAATGGTGGAATAAAATTTCAGTTCCATTTGACAACCTCTTGGATTACCCTAATTATATTTTATACCTTCTACTGTTTCACATAGTTGTAGTGAAATATTGTGAGAATCATTCATTTTATCTCCATCTGAAGATGCTATTGTATATCGAAACATATGTCGTGATTTAATGAAAAACATGGAGTTTTCAGTTGAAATTCTAAAAACCTGTGGAACGTCTTAGACAAAGCGGATGTGACAGAAATAATATAATTATCTTTACAGATTTATTGGTACATATATCCAAATTCTTGAAAAACTGGAGATCTTTTTACAAGCTTTTATTTAGTTTCACCTGTCCCGTTGTCTGTCTGTAATCAAATCTTGCAAGTTAAATTTGACCCAGTTCTAGTTGTCCGCTTAACGTGAAATTTGGCAGGTGTTCATAGTTCCCGTGACAATGCATTATGGAAATTTGCTAGAGAAAAAACAAAATGGCGGCTCCGATATGGCGGACGAGTTTTGTGATTATGGTTCGATTCTATTCAAAATTGGTATGTGGGAATTTTCGGGGTCAGAAATCACGATTTTTTTGTCAAAATTCATAAATTTAAGATGGCGGCTCCAATATGGCGACGAGTTTTGTGGTTATAGCCCGATTCCATTTGAAATTGGTGTGTGGGGGTTTTTGGGGTCAGACATCATGATGTTTTTGTCAAAATTCTTGAATTCAAGATGACGGCTCCAAGATGGCGACGTATTTTGTTATTATGGCCCGATTTCATTGAACATTGGTATGTGTTTTTTTTTTTGCGGTCGGTGATTATGCGTTTTTGTTAGGAATGACGGATTTCATGAATTGAATAAAAATGATTGAAACAAAATGAGACAAGCTTTCAAATAAATGCACTAAAAAGGAAAATATTATTTCTTTAATTGTTTGACCTAGGTTACGGTATTCTTGCTCTGCAAGATTTTGAATTTGTTACTCACACAATAAACAATTAACAATTAATTACATTAGTTTTCCCTTTTTAATGCATTTGTATAATCGCTTGCCTTAGAAAAAAATAATCATTTTTATTCTCTTGAGAATCAATTCATTATTAAATAAATATAGGGTAATAGGAAAACCGAAGAAAACATTTTAATAAAACTCAACAAAACACCGTATTGTCACCAATTTTGTGTTTGGAGGTAACCAGAACTACTGGTTTAATTGCGTAGAATGAGTTTGCCTCATAAAAAACCTGAAAGGGGTCAAGGAACAATCAGGCCATTCTCTAGATCGGTATAATATTCACAATTTTTTGTTATACCTAGTTTCAACTCAAAATACCATCTGTGATCTCAAGAACTGATTAAATATTTTTAATGAATAATGAAATGGTAATGAAGATGAATTAAGTTTTTTAGTATTGCGATTAAAGGTAAAAATTAAAATGATTGGAACTATGCTCACGAGAATAAATCAGAATCAAAAAAATTATTGTCCCGTCATGGCCTAATACTCGGGTACCATATCTTTCAAAAAACCTCATAGATAACGTCAGGTGTCCATTAGTTTTCTCCAATTAACGAAAAATTAAGGAATGTTACTTTAATTCTCCCATTTTATAAACGATATGATATGTCATATTCGAATTAATGAATAATTATCCAAACTGACTCGATTTGTTTGTCGGATCGAATAACTTATCATTGAGAAAGAGAGAAAGCGATAAACATGGTTAAATGTTTATCGCTTACTTTTGGTCTTCTAAAAGGCACAGAAAACTATAAAAAAAAAATGCTTGTTGCCAATGCGAAAATGTCAATGATTTTCATCACCAAAACACTGGTAGCCTATTCAAGGACTCTTAATCCCTAAATTTGTTTCTTAAAATATGTAATTTGTTTGAAAAAATTACTAAGGTCTAGCTTAGAATTCTTGACCAGTATGTATTTGGATAATATACCGTGTTGAGTTCCGAAAAATAGGCTGAAACAACTTGATCTTTCGTAGTTTTTCCAGCATTTTCTTGGCATCAGTTTGTAAACAGTGCGTACTCCTTTTCATATGTGTGTTTAGATTTGGCAGGCTATAAATTATATTATCTGAAAAACTTTATTACTATAAAGATATGTTACTGATTGATTTGGACGTGATGTTAATAATTAAAAAAATGAGGAATGTCAAAGTCTAAGATTCTTTTATCGCCGAAGTTGACAAACCTATACGTTTTTTATTTCGAAATTGGTCCCTTTTTCACATTTATGTTTTTGGTGGTATCTATGTTTCTAACATACCTTGACTTAGAAATGAATTTGGTCGAGGGCTCTATTGAAAAAAATTGTAGAAATCTTCAGGGCTAGGAATTTTAAATTTCTTCGGGACAAAACATATTTCGAAAAATCAATGTGATGCTTGATATTTAGTATACTTCTCAACATTGAATATACCGACCATAATGTCAAAGATTTGGTCTGGAAAGCTCTTTAAAATAACGTTCTCTTTGACATCTTTGCATTTCTCCACTCTATTGATTGTGAGCTGCCTTGTATCTTCTTTCGATATTGAGGGCAGAAAATTACGAGTAACCTTTCTCAGCTTTCTCGCTGATTTCAGGAGGAGTGCATTGGCACAGAATCCACGTTCGAAAATTTTCAACCGACAACAACATTTGGATATAAAAGTTGTCAGGCTACGGTATCACAGCCATGTAGAAAAGCTCTTGAAGAACGTGTTTGATTTGTCCGAAAATGCAAATCTTATCAGACCATTAATTAGTAAATTCTGTCAAATTGATATTGCTATCTTTAGTTCTTGGATTTTACTCAAATATTCGTAATTATATACACATTTTCAACAGAACTGGACCATAATTAAAACTCGTCTGCCACATCGGAGTCGTCAACTTGAAATCTTCAATTTTGACAACAAATCGAGTAGAAGTGGGCTGAATTTCAATTTACAGATTTGATTTATTTCAGAGGTGTGAAGCTATACTCTGTTTCCTAATGTGAGAGAGTAATAAATCATTGAACTGTAAAACCGAGTCGTCGTCGTAGTATTCAATTGGCGTATGAGGTTAAATTTGAAGTTGATGTCATTGGATAGCTTATGAAAAACTAAGATGTGCAAATAGATATAGGACATCATGAATGAAACATATCTAGAATTTTCCGGAGAATCGAAAAATGCAATAATATACTGGGTGTTCCATTAGAAAAAACAATAGTTTATATCATAACTTTTTTAATGCGACGTTGAATTGTTTTTCTATTTACATGTCTGGCGGTTCAGAAAAAATGCTCCAACTTTCCTGATTTAACCATTTTCCTAGCTCTTCAAATGAGGAAGATATCTATTGGTCCAAATATAACCAATAACCCTGTGAAGTTGGTTCAAAGATATTTCGTATCAGCTTAGTGACTGTTAATATGACTAACCCCTAACAATGGACAACGCTTAAGTATGTTCTGTAATTTCCTATTCCAGGTACAGTAGAATAATACATCTACAATCACCTACCTGATTATCTTTTCTTTAATTCATTTTTTTAACAAATAATATGATCGGATTTGTTTTACAAATGGGGGGTTTTTCTAAGAAAACGATTATAAGCTTAGGTAGTTTAACTACCTTTGCCTCAGTTTTTCAAAAATTTTAAATGCTCAGTTACCTGGAAAAGTTCGTTCTTGAAAATGACTGGTGTTTCTAAATTTGTTTCTGGAAACAGATTAGTAAAAGTACGCTTTTTAAAAATGATAAAATTATTATTCTCAATGTGTTCAACATTGTCCGCCACCAAATCCTCAACATTCCGAGTTACAAAAATAGTTGAAATGTGTTTTAAAATGACTGGAGTTGGACAACTTTGAAGGAAATGAATTTTCGTTATGAAGAAATTTAAAACAGAAAAACACTTTTAATTTTTAATAGAGAAAACGAAGTCATCTGCTAGCGAAGACGATATTTGGGGGCAGTTAGACAGTTTCGAAGGGAAAACAGGAATATCTATTAAATGAAGGATATACCGTTGGTGAAATATGACAGGATAAAAATATAAAATGCGCGAGGCAAGCTTTCATGGAAGGATGGTCCACTGCAATAAAAGCACCCTCGGGAAAGGTAAAAGATTAATAATTACTCACATTGACTACAAAAATGGATTTGTCGATGATGGCTTACTAGCATTTCAATCAAAACGGACTAGATACTATCATGAAATCATTAACGCTGATGTTTTTGAAGAATACTTCCAGCAAATGCTAGATCTCATTCCTCCTGGGTCTGTTATAGTCATGGATAATGCCAGCTACCACTCAAGAAAATCCGAAAAAATACCAACGTCTTCTTGCCAAAAAATGACATCATTCATTGGCTTACTTCAAATAAGAAGCCATTTCACAAAGATATGCTGAAAAAGGAGCTACTGGAGATTGTAAAGTTGAAGAAACATCTTTGTACAAAATTTGTTGTCGACGAAATCGCTTCAAAACGGAATATAACAGTACTTCGCCTTCCGCCATATCACTGAATTAAACCCAATAGAATTGGTGTGGGCGCAAGTAAAAGGGTTTATAGCAAGGCATAACACTACTTTTAAAATAAGACATGTTGAACACCTCTTGCAAGAGGGAATAAAGACTGGATTGCGAAAAATGGAGTAAGTGCGAAGAACATGTGATTGGAATAGAAGAAAGAATGTGGGAAGTTGATAACATGCTAGAAAACACTGTAGAGACCCTTATTATTTCTCTGAACCCCAACGACGATAGTTCATCAGACTACTCGGAATATGATGGCTAAAATTTAAAAATCAAGTTGTTGTATTGTAAATAGTAGATTTTTTATAAATATTAATATTAGAATAATTAATATCTTAATTATCTGCCTATCTCTATAATTATAAACATATATAATTATTTTATACTTATTATTCTAATAAACTACTTGTAGTTACGCCTCTGTCACATACATTTCATTCACAAAACTCCTCTTTCTATTGTTATGAAAATTAAGGTGATCCTAAATTACGACCGATTCGAAATAACTGAAATACGGAATTTTTGAAAACTATCATTGCAAGTTTACAATACCAACCTTTAATTTAATGGGTTCTGTCATTGCACATTTACATTTTATCACTCTCTCACATTAGGAAACAGAGTATGGATACAAATTTTCAACAGAACTGGACCATAATTCACAAAACTCGTCTGCCATATCGGAGTCGACATCTTGAATGCTCCCATTTTGACAACAAATCGAGTAGAAGTGGGCCGAATTTCAATTAACAAATTTGATCTATTTCAGAGAGGTGTGAAGGTAGATAAAAGCTCGTGGGAACAGTCTACGACAAAATATGCCAAAAACCGTCATGCCTCGTTCCAGGAAACGATTGGATATACGATATATCCCTCTTTGATTGATATAACAGCATTTCATAAATAACACTACAAAGAGATACCTTGTGAAGTCCTTAGAGAGTATACCGTCGGACTAGAAATGGTCGTATAAATCAAATGAGCCTCTATTTTCTCACACAAATGTCCCTTGATCGCGGTAAAGCTAAGTACGCATTACGTCAGCGTTCTGTAATGATTAAAAACATCACTTTAATGACAAGTTCGTATCCATTATTTATCAGACGTGGCTCTCCAGAGATCTCAGGAATTTTAATGCATCACCCTGTCGTTACCACCTGTCATCTTTTTACCGTTTCGCCAAATCAGGTTGGGCACTTAAAAAGAAACAAACCTCCCGAATAATAGCAACATTTATTTTCGAATCTGAGATACAATTCTCCGTTGTTTTAAATATAATGAGGAGACAGCTAAAGAAGATTTCGATTGCATACCTTCTCTGTGCGTGGGCTATCCATATGGATCCGAAGAATTCATTTTCGGTTATACAGGGTTATTCATTGGGAAATGCGCATACAGTAAGGGTAGATGGAGGACACCAAGGTGCTTCTAAATAACCTATATTTTATGGATTTATCGTTCTTTATAACCAAGATACAGGGTGATTTATTAATTTCCCCATTTTTTTCAATTAATCATAACTTATGAACCACCCTATACATTTTTGTAATATTTGGTTCGTATGTTCTTTGTCCACAGTGGTCTCGATTAACATGATAGAAAAAATCTTATTCCAGGTCCGGCCTTAAAAAAATTAAAAAGCAGGTTTTAAGTCGAAACAACGCCCTGTATATCAATATTTTGAAATTTTATTTACAAATTTGGAAAGACGCATACAACTTTTTTACTTATTAACTTGAGTCAAATCTAGATGTTTCGATAATGAGAAGGCATTTTTTTTATTTTTTTTCCCAAATGATACTTTTCCAGCTTTAATCCATAAAATCATCAACTATTTCTTATTCTCCTAATTTCTGGATCCCAACCATATTGAAAAACGAGAGGACGTGTCCGTATTTGGGACAAATTATTACTAACTTTCAAACACCCTGTATGCGTAAAAAAAATATCACAAAATTTGTTCATTGCGCTACATTTAAAAAAAAATTATAAAAAAGAGGAAAAAAGCTCATTCCGAAAATAGCATAACTTTATTTTAAACAAAAATAACGTTGCAACAAATTGTATTAAGTTAAACGAAAAGAATTAGACACAAAAAATGTGTATTATTCACTAAATTAAACAATACGTACAGACTTTATAATTATTATTATCAAGAATGCATCAAAAGAGTCGAGAAATGATCATGCTCTAGCTAAAAAAATAATTAGACGCGGATAAAGAAAATTCTATTTTTCTGTTATGTTCAACCTTTAAAATGTAGATTTATTGCAACGTTATTTTTGTTTAAAATAAAGTTATGCTTTTTTCGGAATGGCCATTTTTCCTCTTTTTTATAATTATTTTTAAATGTAGCGCAATGAACAAATGTTATGATAATTTTTTTACGCATACAGTGTGTTTTAAAGTTAGTCATTGATAATAATAATTTGTCCCAACTACGGACATGTCCTCTCATTTTTCAATAAGGTTGCGATTCTGAAATTAGGAGAATAAGAAATAGTTGATGATATTATGGATTAAAGCTGGAAAAGTACCATTTGGGGAAAAAAAAATTGTGCCACCTCATTATCGAAACATCTAGATTTGACTCAAGTTGATAAGTACGACCAAATACATTTAGTCTTACTTATTTTTTTCTGCTCTTTTCAAATTTGTAAATAAAATTTTAAAATATTGATATACTGGGCGTTGTTTCGACTCGAAACCTACTTATTAATTTTTTTAAGGCCGGACCTGCAATAAGACTTTTTCATTATGTTAATCGACACCACTGTGGACAAAGAACATACGAACCAAATATTACAAAAATGTATAGGGTGGTTCATAAGTTATGATTAATTGAAAATATGGGGAACTTAATAAATCACCCTGTATCTTGGTTATAAAGAACGATGAACCCATAAAATATAGGTTATTTAGAAGCGCTTCGTTACTCTCCATCTACCCTTACTGTATGGGCATTTCCCAATGAATAACCCTGAATGCTGAACAGAATGGATTGAGTATTGGCATAATATAATTTCTTCATTCTTTGACGAACATACCATTACATTGTGCATTCATGCCATTACATTGTCCAAAAGTTTAGTACCAATTTTTTCGTCCCTGTATGTGTACAACGGATATTCTCGATGAAATACAATTAAACCAAAAATAACAAAGGTATGAATAAAAAAAAAAATTAGAGCTGTTTTGGTAATTCTACATATTCTTTATATTTTTCTGTACACTGAATCTGAAAATGAAAATATAAAAAAGATCGTGTGCGTTCAGGGGACCTCCATCAGGAACGAAGTTCCTTTACTCATTTTATCATCCTCCATATCACTCCCCATATTTTGATGTATTGGACTCACTATTTTTTCTGCATTATTTTATCACTTTGAAAATGTTTGGTTTTCACTTTCGTCAAAGTTGTTCGGAAAGTGTGGTGAACACCCCTCTTTCCATTCCCCATATTTTGATGGGTTATACTCACCACTTTCTTTTTGTTTTCCGTTTCACTTAGAGTTTTTGAACTTTTTTCAGTTTTTTCTTACTCTGCGCTAACCTCGGCTCGGGCGGTCTTTTCGTCCATGGACCCGGTGTCCGGCTCTCCAGTGCCTTTATTAGGTTTAATATTACTCTGCTTTACACTTTCACTATGTTTAGAAATGCAATCATTGAGTTTTTCGAGTTTTTCAGAGTTTCTCGGCTTCTAGTACCGAACAGCTGGCGATTTCACTGTTTTCCGATGTGAGTTTTGACAACACACTGTTTTTATCAGTTTCGGTGGTTTGGTTTGGTGAAATAATGTCTTTTTCACGGATATTGTCATCCATTGTGGCTTTTTGTTTTCAATTTATCCACTCTTTTGTTGCGATCTGCACCTCCATCGCTGGATTCTTTCATTAGGGTGTCATTTATTGAACTTTTCCAGCAATTCAGCTGTGGTTGTTTGTGCCCTTTCACTTTTTATGAGGGAAATTGTTTTCACTTTCGTGGGTTTTGAAATCCTAACCTCACTCTTTCACTCAGGCGAACCAATACGGTCGAAATTCCCGTACTCGGCGATTATTAAGGGTCACATTGGCCTGCAGTTTTCCAATGGCCAGATATCGTGTTAGAAAAACTATTTTTAGACATTTAGATCACTTTTAGCACACTGTTTTATTGTTTTTAAGTTAACGAAGGAGTTTATAAATCACTCTTTCAACACTTTGGGGTTTATACGGGGCACTTGAAACTACTGAATTACACGAAATTCGCGGAGCACATTGAAGCTCTACCAACTACAAAATGACACAATTAAATTATTTATTGCCTCACTTGAAAAACTGAGGCCTTCTAACATGCTGAAAAAGGTAGGTATATTTGAATTCAAATATCAAATCACTGTATGTAGAGTTCAAAATCGCTTATTCCCTCTATTCTGCATTTCCTATTTCCCTATATAGTAACTGAATGCGTTGACATTTAATTCTGACAGGACCAAGTGTAGTTGTCACACATACTCGTATATAAGAGGAACTACAATAATTTAACAAACATTGATATATTTTTTCTATCGATTTCACACTTCAAACGGTCAATATACAATTCAATTTCTAATTAGCCTGTGGATGTATATGTGTGTGAACATATATGTGTATGTGTAAATGTATATATGTGTGTATGTGTGTACATAAGTATGTGTGTATAAGTGAGTGTATTGCCTTTTTTATTTTTTATTATAATGCATTCCGCAAGCCGCGTATAAGAACTTCGCTCAAAAATAATTAATACAAGCTTTAATACAAATGCACTGAAAAGGGAAAACATATTTCTTTAATTGTTTGACCTAGGTTATTCTGAGAGTAGCAGATTCAAAATCTTGCCGCGCAAAAATATATATTTTATATTTGCTACTCACAGAATAACCTAGGTCATACAATTAACAATTAACAAATCCCATAATGCATTTTTAGTGGAATTTGAACACCTGCCAAATTTCACGTTGATCGGACAACTAGAAGTGCGTCAAATTTAACTTGTAGAATTTGATTACCCACAGACAGACATCGGGACAGGTGGAACTGAATAAAAGCTTGAAAAAAGTCGGGGATCTACTAAACTAAAATTAGCAGAGAAGCTGACCTCTAATTTCAGCAATCCATTATTGTTTTCAAGTATATTTGTTTTTCTTCTTCTAGTTCTTTACGTTGCAATTGTGTTTTTATGCTCAACTAATAGTTCAATTGCCTGTATACTGATGGAGATTTCCAAACCATTGCCATTGTCGGAGGATCACCTTCACTTCAACTTTTACACCTCACTTTTACGACAACTTCACACGAAACAATAACAATTTCTCGTCGTTTGTTATTACTTCACTTCTTTGTTACGTAAATAAACAATCTTTTCCGAAGAGGATAATATCTTAATTATCACACGAGCTCATTAAACTCTAATTGACATGACACTGGATCAGTGTTGAGCATCGAGTATACTTGGAATACCCAAGGATGACTATTAAGTGCATACGATGCTGTATGAGGTTGAATTGATGAATCTAGTGCCTCTTGTTTAATGTGAGTATTGAAATTATCAACTTGGAGTATTTTACGCAAGTTTTTACATAGGTTAAACAGACAGAACATTTAAGAAACGAATATCTGAACACTGGCACAGCTTTGTCAACAGGCTACTCATATATATCTTGAGGGAAAAGCCATCGCTTTGCTAATTATTTCATCGAACATAGAATGTCAATGAAAATTTTCTATTGAAAAGAACAACGTTTCTAATTGAATATTGATTATTTTTTTCTCAATATAGAAATATATTTCTTGTCAATTTTGAATCAAGACTATTTTCCTTTTCTTTGGAAGATAGTGATTAAAGTTTATCTTTCAGTCGCAGATGATTCCACATCTGATTTTTGAACACCCTGTTCATATTTTTTAACAAACCGTTTTCCTATTTTTTCTGAATTAGTAGTTAGAGTAACTTCCGTTTGATGTCACCTCACCTCATTTATATCTGATATTCTCTGCGAACTTGCTCTATACATATTTATAACAAAACATTACAGTTGTAATTCATAGTTATACATTATTACAAGATTTGTCCTTCTGTCTCTTTTGGTGACAATCCACCTGCCTTTTTGACAGAAGGGTTAGACATCGAGAACCACGATATCAGTGAAATAAAAATTAGGACCTTTTCGTTTTCATTGACATGTTCAACTAGAACACTTTGAAGCGGGAAAAAAATATTTATCCGTACTCCGATTCCATCATGCTCCTCACCATTCGAAGTAATTTTTTTTTCTAATGATGCTGGAGTTTCGAAATGATATCTGCGTTCCTGATTTTTTTACGATTTTTCGAAGGGAAGTCTGCACGAGAGCACCTCGAATCGTCGAGGCTACCTCGGAAAAATGACGGCAACTTCCTTAGCCTCACTCGTATCGACTGGAATTTAACTTTTTTGGATTCAGCGGCGTTTTTTACGCATGAAAAAGTTATTTCCGTATTGCGCTCCGGTCGTTTTTTCATTCGACATATGTCAAAGTCGACTGGTGCGCCATCTATGATTTCTCTCGCCTTTATCTCCATTTTTCAGGATTAACGGTGAATCTGTCGGATTGAGATACCACATATTCTATATTTTCGGAATCTACGCGACATTTTGGTTTGAACCGGAGATCGATACGACCACTTTGGTTTTTCGAAGATGTTTAGGGGCCTTGTTCGAAAATTGGACTTTTGAAATTTTTCTTCCGTTTCGAAACGAAATTCCGTGGATAGAATCTCTGCAGTACTATCATATTGAAGAGATTCTATCCATCTTCAATTCTTATGACAGCAATATCCAATTCACTTCAGAAAAAGAAATACAAAACAGTATACCATTCTTAGATATGAGTCTAATCAGAACCGAACAAAATACCATTATTACAAAATGGTACAGAAAACCAATATGTAGTAATAGACTTATCAACTAATATTCATACCATCCACAAAAAATGAAAATTAATTTGATAATAGCTATGAAAACTAGAATCGAAAGAATCACTCATATCAATTCACAACAAAAATGTCTAATCGAATTTCAGAAAATATTACTAGAAAATTCCTATCCAAAAAATCTCATCAATAAACAACTTTTTAACCAAATAAACTCTTTAATCCCTTCAATATCCGAACAAAATCCCAGAACAGAAGAACTGGGAACATCTATATTTAGATCTCTTCCCCATATCCAAGAACTCACTCCAAAACTAACAAATGTATTAAAAAATGAAAATGTCAAAATCGCGAAGAAAAATGTTGAGCATATGAAAATTACACACAAAAGTGAAAAGTTCGATTCAAAATAAACAAAAATCTAATGTTGTTTATAGAATACCGTGTAGAGACTGTTCTAAAACATATGTCGGTCAAACATCAAGAAACCTTAACAGTCGTATCATATCCCATAAGAGCGACTGTAAACGTAATGTTAATTCATATGCTCTTTCTGAACATGTAAATGAAAGAGATCATCGGATGGACTATGATAATATGGAAATTCTAGATAATGAGTCCAATGAAAACAAAAGAATATTTCTAGAGATGGTTCACATAAAAAATGATAAGAAATCAATGAATAAAAGAACTGATTTGAACAATCTTACGCAAATCTATACTTATGAATAGCAGAAAAGATATATCGCCCTGTGATCAAAATTTTCCACCTTGATTTTGAATTGATTAAAAAAGATGTTGTCATTGTCAAAATTTATTTCATCTTTCATGAATTTCTGTTCATTTAATGTGCTAATTTTACATCAATCTCACGTTAGTAAGTAGACAAATGATATATAATTTCATAATGTAATCCATACAATTGTAGTCGTCCTGAGGAAGGCAATAAAGATTGCCGAAAGCTTGACGGATACCAAAGAGTTTTCCTAATCAGCCCTATACCTGACTGCAACCCCACATAGAATCAGCTTGTATACAATATGCCAGTCACTAACTCACCACATATATATATATATATATATATATATATATATATATATATATATATATATATATATATATTCCTGGACTCGGATGTCACGCAGGTAGCTATAGCTGCCTCCGTGGTGACGTTGGTTGTTGCCCTGGAATTCAGGGTCTGCTGACCGAAATCACAAACGTGCGGCTGGCTTCTGTTTGTTGACTCCATTGATTTGTCGTTTTCTACCAAGTGTTGTTCATCCTTGCACTTCTCCACCGTACTGATGAGGGCCGAGAGCCCGAAACACGTGTCTACGGTTAGCACTTTTCTCTGAGGGTTATGTCTATTAAATTCCTTCCATTTTGTTTTTAACAGTCCCCTCGATATTACTCTTTCATATATATATATATATATATATATATATATATTGTTTACCTTAAAATATTTTTTTATTAATTTTTATTGAATTCTGCCAAAAATGGAGAATCTTCGACCCCCAAAAATCCCTCATACCATCTCGAATTCTTGAATTGTGACAAAAAAATCATTATCTCCGACCCCAAAAACCCTCACATAGCAATTTTTATTGGAATCGGGCTATAACCACAAAACTCGTCGCCATATTGGAGCCGCCATCTTGAGCTTATGAATTATGAGAAAAAATCGTGATCTCTTTCTTCAAAAACCCCCACATTTTGAATAGAATCGAACCATAATCACAAAACTAGACCGCCATATTGGAACCGCCATTTTGTTTTTTTTTCTAACAAAAATTCCATAATGCGTTGTCAGCGGAATTATGAAAACCTACCGAATTTCACGTTATTCGGACAACTAGAAGTGGGTCAAATTTAACATGTAAGAATTGATTACAAACCCACAGACAAGGACAGGTGAAACTAAATAAAAGGCTGTAAAATAATAATTAATGAAAAGAACATATTCAAAGCCAAGCTTTTATTCAAATGCGCTAAAAAGTAAAAAATAATTACTTTGGATGTGTGACGTAAGTTAATCCGTGAGTTATAGATACAAATGCGACAAGCTTTTGAATCCATAACTCACGGAATCACCTACGTCGCACATCCAAGGCAATTATTTCTTACTTTTTTGCGCAAACGTTTTTGATTAATTATTTTGTTTTGTGCTTTTTATTGAGTACGCGTTAATCTATGCATTTTTGTTAATGCATCGTCATTATGAGGCTTTTTTTCTGTAAGTTCTGAGCTATCTAGTTCTTCAATGAGGAGACCATCAAAAGATTAACTTATTCGCCATCCTGGAGCTGCCATCTTCAATTTATGAATTCTGACAAAAAAAATTAATTCCGATCACAAAAACACCGAAATACCAATTTTGAATAGAAACGGTCCATTATCACAAAACTTGTCCACCAACTTGGAGCCGCCATCTTGAATTTAAGAATGACAATAAATTCATAATCTCCGTCCCCGAAAACCTACACATACCAATTTTGAATAGAATCGGGCCATAATCACAAAGATCGTCCGCCATCTTGCAGCCGCCATTTTGATTTTATGAATTTTGACAAAAAAGTCATTATCTTCAAACCTGATAACCCCCACATACCAATTTTGAATAGAAACGAACAAATTCATAATCTTCGACCCCGAAAACCTCCAGATACCAATTGCCATCTTAGAGCCGCCATTTTGTTTTTTCTCTAACAAAAATTCCATAATGCATTGTCACGGAAACTATGTACAACTCGGGCAACTATAGAGTGGGTCAAATTTAACTTGCAAGATTTGATTACAGACAGACACCGGGACAGGTGAAACTAAGTAAAAGCTTGTAATTGTAAAAGTAGGTACCACTATCGCGATTTTCAGAGTATCTGATATACATTTGTTGATGAGTTTCGTAAGAGGTATTTGAAATTATATATTTGATAGCTTGAAATATTTTGTAGTTGAAAACACTTTTAGATTTCATGCCCTCGATAATATCATTCAATTCAGCTATGGGTAGAGTGTCAGTATCGAGTACTGGATGTAAATTCATTAAGTTTCCTGCGATTTCTGTGAAGAACTCGTTAAAATCGTTCGGAGAAATATTAGACGAACCTTGTACATTAGATGGATTCCGTCTGTCTTTTATGATATTTCACGTTGCTTTTTGTTGGTTTTTTGATTCACCGATATATTTGTAATTGTATTCTTTTTTGCAGATTTCAACTTTTTGCTGTAAATTCTTGTTTGTGTTGTTATTTCGCATTTGAGTGAATCGTTTGGGTGTCATTTATAGGAATCACGCAAAAAATTCAATTTGTCGCGAAATTCTTTTAGTTCTTGTGTGAACCAATTGATGTCTATGGTATGTTTGATTTTTATTCCGTTTTTCACGTTTCAGCTCTAAAATAACTAGTATTAGTGAATATCTTTGAATATTTTCTAAATTACCTTATTTTTTTTCCTGAAAACTTTCGTCCGCGTAGAATTTCTTTTTTATGTGGTTCCATCTAGGTTATGCCTTTGACTCTGCCCGTTTTCCCTTTATCCCGTTACCAAGTTATCCTGTTTTCCCGTTTTTCCGTTATCCACTTTTCCCGTTATCCCGTCTTTCCATTACCCGGTTTTTCCGTCATTTCGTTTTCTCGTTATCCTGTTATCCCGTTTTCCCGCTATCCCGTTTTTTTTCGTTCATTATTTCGTTGTCCCGAAAAAAATTAGCCAATCGGCCCAGCCGTTATCAAGTTATGTGCATCTTCTGTTGGTAGGCGACAGTGTAACCGCTGAGCTAATTCCTCTTTGGTTAATAAATGACTCGATAGTCTTTTTCTTCGCCAAATTTTTATATATTCCCGAATTTTACGATTTCAGGGCAACTTTCCTAATTTTTCTTTCCGGATAAAAAATAGCCAAATTGGTTTTGCGCTTACAAAGATTCGAGAATCGTTTTTATTATATTGCTATTATATATCGCGGCAAGTATAAACCATATTTAGTTTGTAAAAATATATCATCCGAGATCGCTGATGAATTTAATTCAGGGTGTATTGCAGTCGGAGGTTTTAGTAGTTTGACTTTCTATTATAGGCCAATCAATAGAGATTTTCTGCTCTATTGATTCTGTGACAAAAATACTACCAGGAAACCGACTGTGCCATCATACGAAAGTTGGTTCGTTCCTAGTTATGTTTTCTACTCGCAACTGTCATTGCTTAATTTGTTATAAACATTTAAAAGCATTTTTTTATTTTTTATCGTTTTTGACTTGTAACTTGAAAACCAATGAAGCAATCTCGATACTCTCAATGGACGAATTGTAGAGAATTAAAATGCAAAAAATGATCCCTAACGCAACTCGATCGGATTATTAGTAACGGAGAAAAACAGGAAAAACCGAAAAATCACCTATTTCGCAGCATTTTAACGCAAAATGGGAATAGTCAGTTTATAGTACTATACTTCAACTCTCAAAATCTTTCAGAACTATTGAAATGGGACCACCTATGACGTATCCAGGTCTGCTGCAATAAAGTGCATTAAAAAATCAAATTTCAATTATGCCAAAACTAATTGAAAAGGAAAACATTCTCAATTGAATATTGAATAGAAAGTTTTTTTTGTGAATTGAGAAATCCACGATAAATAAAGTTATTTTTTGTGAATGTCTAACAGAAAACAATTACTTCCCCGGCCAAAGCCACGCTGGACATTGAACTACATCTGATATATACAGTGACCGGCAGAAAGTACGCATCATATGGGAAATTCTTTTATTAATAAATTTTGACGAATATCGATATGTGCAATCGCTTCTGCATCAAAAGCAACCCCAAAAGACCTTGTACAGTGCCGTTAATCTTTTCGTGTTTGGAGGGAAATTTAAAAACACACTTAGTTGGGAAAATATCGAAAAATGTTATTCGAAAAAGTTGTTCAGAATGTTATTTTATAGCTATGTACAAGTTTTGAAAAAAATTTGAGATAAAAAAATAAAAGTCAATTTTTTGCCATAATAAAAATTTCAATTTGGAAAAATACATTTTAGACAAAGAAACTCATTAGTAAGGCCAACAGTAATATTTTAAATGATATTTTGTAAATATTCGCAAGCTACTTCTATTTTATTCGGAAAAAAATTGAAATCTATGGATTTGCCATGTATTCAGCTGCTTCATAAGAGGTCACTGAAATATCTCCAGGACATTATAATCCCGATACTGTTCATTATTAATGAAGATGGTTCTTTGTCAATAATAAACAGTATCGGGATTATAATGTCCTGAAGATATTTCTGTGACCTCTTATGAAGCAGCTGAACACATGGCAAATCCACAGATTTAAAATTTTCTTTGAATAAAATAGAAGTAGCTGGTGAATCTTTACAAAATATTATTCAAAATATTCGGGATTATAATGTCCTGAAGATATTTCTGTGACCTCTTATGAAGCCGAATTGAAATTTTTTTATGGCAAAATTGATTTTATTTTTCATCTCAGATTTCTTTCCAAACTTGTACATAGCTATAAAATGTCGTTCTAAATGACTTTTCCAAATAACATTTTTCAATATTTTCCCAAATAAGTGTGTTTTGAGACATAATTTTTAATTTTTTAATTTCCCGCCAAACAAGAAAAGACGATCGGCATTGTACAACATCTTTTGGGGTTTCTTTCGATGCAGAAACGATTGCATGTATCGACATTTGTCAAAATATTATATAAAAAAAAATCCCATATGATGCGTACTTTCTGCCGGTCACTGTATATTCTGAAAAAATCCTAACCCAAAAAAAAATCTGTAATTGAAAATTTGCATTTTCATTCAGATAAATAACTATCTGAATAAAAATGCAAATTTTCAATTACAGATTTTTTCTTTTGAGTTAGGGCCTTTTCAGAATATCTATCAGATGTAGTTCAATGTCCAGCGTGGCTTTAGCCGGGGAAGTAGTTGTTTCTGTTAGACATTCACAAAAAATAACTTCATTCATCGTGGATTTTTCAATTCACAGAAAAATTTTCTATTCAATATTCAATTGAGAATGTTTCCCTTTTCAACATGAATACCCCACAAGAAGTTATCTTGACGATGGAAGATAGTGACCAAAGTTTATCTTTCAGTCGCAGATGATTCCACATCTGATTTTATGAACATCCTGTTCATATTTTCAACAAACCAAAACTAATATTCCAACAGTGCCAGAGTTTTTCACACATAAAGTTCATACCAGTCACTACCATATCGTGGAGAGCCTGCTTCAACACTTGAAAAATGGCGATGTTATGAATTTAAAAAAAAACGCAGATTTTTTCCGCTTTTTCCGGGATTTCTCCGTTACTAATAATTCGATGGAGTCGTGCTTGGCCTCATTTTCTTTGCATTTTGATTCTCTACAATTTGTCCATCGAAAGTATCGAGATTGCTTCAGTAGTTTTCAAGTAACAAGTCACAAACGATAAAAAAAATGCTTTTCAATTTTTATAACAAATTAAGCAATGACAGTTGGGATTAGGAAACATAACAGGATATAACTACGGACCGTCTTCCGTATGATGGCACGGTCGGTTTCCTGGTAGTATTTTTGTCACGAAAAAATCTCTATTGTTTGGTCAATTATGACTGTTCATTTTCTTGTCCTGCCCGGAATATTCGGAATTTGAATGCGTCATTACGATCTTGGAATCGTGGAAAGGGTGAGTGACCGGAATAATCGCCGTGTTATGAAGAAGTCCAATGGCAATGGCAAAGCAACCGGACCAGATGACAGACATATGGCAAACGAAGGTCTTCTGGTTCTTGGTCTTCGTTATGGTGTAATCGGTTAACAGTATAATTAGTGGTTTCTGCCATATTTCAACGGTGAGTATTGTGCAACCGCTGCACGACGTGCAAATGCATAAGTGGAGAGATAAGGGTAATTAGATAAATGCTTGATTCTATACAAAGTGTCCCGAGAATAACGGTGACTTTATGAATATGTTTGACACACTGCCTGACGTAAATATACCCGTTTTTTTATGCTTACGTCTAGAACAAAAGGTAATGGCTCTCAACGCTAGAGTGATATAAACTCTTGGTTTCACGGGCACATAATAACAATGGTGTCAAATATATCAAGCGCGAACAAGTTTGAAATGATACGTGTTTTTCTCTAGGATGCATAGCGAGATTGCTATCTAGGATTCTAATCTGTTGGCACGAGTCAAAAGGTCCGGTTGTGGAATGAAATGTATTCTATATGCGTTCTAAGATGACAACAATAAAAATACCTGAATCTAGCTTTTATTATCGCGTTTTATCGGTTTGAGTATATAAAACAACGCCGCGTATATACTATATGTTGCAATACCTGACCCGATTTTTAATTTGCTTAACTGTATAAGTCACAGGAATATTATTAGGACATTATGCACCACTTCCGGCTTCAGTTTCGATAAAATACTGAAACATTCAGATTTTTATTTTTTCACCCCGATTTCCAATTTTTTCGATAATATTCCAAGAAAAAATATTTATCTTAGATCAATTAGGTAGGACATTTGTAAATACAAAATGGTTTGTACTTTGCCCAATATATTAGAAATTAAATGAAAAAGCGGTATTAAAAGACTGAAAGGTATCTACTGAACAATAGTTGTTCAGATAACTTTGCTATTCCTAGATATGAATATTACTAAAACTCCAGATAAATTATTTCAGATAGATGTTTGAATTACTTTTCGTATCATAATTTTCAACACAAATTGAAAGTAACCACAAAAAACATTATTGTTACATGAAAAACCCTTTTACGAAAACAAACCTTCTGGAGAGACAAAAACTACCACTCGTTGTGATAGAACATTCCAGAGTAACTTGTGAGTGATGAGTGAGATGATCTTCTGTAGATTTTTCGAATGTAGGATATAAAATCTAGTGTGAGAATTGCATAAAATGCTTTGTAGGTTTCACGTTATTTGAAAGCATATCTGAATAGAAGATGAACAAAAATAACACTGTCAATCCATTTCTAAAAAATGGTCCTTTTAATATCACTAACTTCAATGTCACATTCACAATTATTCACATATTCTAACACGACAGTGTACACTCCATAGGGATTTGATCACATAGTTCCCTAAAAATATAATTTTTTTAAACGTCCTTTTTTTCTAATCCATTAAAACTTCAAGGCTTTATGGATGTTCTCTTATTTGTATCCCAGTGTACGTTTGTTTTTGCCCTTATATTCTGTTTTCGTATTGTATCAATTATGCATTATTTTCATTTCACAATTTTAAAGGTTTCAACTTTGGAAAACTATATTTGGTAAGTACCTTTTGATGAAACTCTTTCATTTAATATGTGATAAATTGTGACGAATACAAACCATTTTTAATTTATAAAAAGTAATTATTACCGAGCCCTGATGGGAAAATTACTTTTAATTCGAAACGATGTCGAGAAAACAATAGTTTTTCTTTGATAATATTGATCCTTCCCATGCAAATGATTTGAGGTCTATCCTTTCATTTTTTTAGCTTTCTGAGTACAATTAAAAACATCTGTTGGTTGTCGTTTGAGTCTTGGATTTCAGTAATTTTCTGCATTCCGCCTGCCACTGTACCTTTCACTAGATGCCATATTTTATGTGAGGTTGCCAATTCCAATAACTATTTAGTAGATCCAAATCATTAATTTTATGTAAATATTTATGAACCATAGTTGAAATTTATTGTAAGCTATAAATGTTGCTTTTACTTTCAATGCACTGACAAAATATACAATAACATGCCTTATTTGGGGATTAACCTAGGAATATATCAAGAGGATTTATATCGGAAAATCTATCTGGCCATCACGTAACACCAAGCCTAACTAGAAGAATTGGCGTGGAAAGTTTTAAAAAAATTTCAAATAATAAAAATATTAAAGCTATGCAGTTTGGACATACCTACTTTGCATATACTTGAACATGAAGTAGAGAAAACCTTGTTTATCCTCTGAAAAAAATGAACACTTTAAATGGCGATGACATATCAGTTGATCTAGTTGAGTAACTCTGAAATTCTTCAGATTTTTACCATTTCTTATAAGTACAACGGTGCTATTGTAATGTAATGATGATCTATTTAAAATAAGGTAAAAAATGTCTGATTGTAAAATATTGGGTTTTTACCTATCACGAAAGGGTATAAAATAAAAATTGAGTGACGTAATGCAAATCTTAAACATCTGGTTGAAACAACCCACTTTAAATTCAGAAATAATTTTTATAGATAACATTTTGGAATGACCCGTTATCTAAAATTTTGTGGATATATATTTGAAATGCCCTAAAGCATGGTGGAGATATATCGATGACATCTTTATAATATACAGAGTGTCGGCACCATATGAAAAACTTTTTATTATTTGTTTTACGAAAAAAGTTATTCCTGATAAAAAGTTCTGCATGGCCTAAAACCTCAAAATGAAATAATCAGGTATCAATTTTTTGCATTTGTATACGAGGTTTGTCGAAAAATGTAAATTTCGCTCAAAAGTAAAGTACCTTTATTTTTGACAATATCGACAATCTTTATCAAAAAAAAGTTATCCTTATTGATAACTACGGTCAGATATCCAATATTATCTACCTGCCATGAAAAAACATATTTTGTTGTTTTTACTAACTCTTATCTGAATTAATACTGATAATTCATGTCTACAGATCGACATTCAATCTAAGATTCCCTGACAAATTCTGTGTAGTATCAATTTGTCAACACGTCGACATTTAATCTAGGATGCACTGAAAAAATAAATAAATTTTTGATAGCAAACGTCAAAACGCTAGTAGAATTTATAAAGTAAAAGAACTGGCAGCTCTATCAACTTCTGAAAAGAAAATTGAAAAAGTTTTCATTGTGGAATAATTATAAAACTCATTTATTTGATTTGATTTTTAACAACAGACATCCAAATAGAAATATTCAACATTCAACAATTACGAGAATTGTAAATAAATTTAAGACCTTTTATGGAAGTGTTAATAATAAAAACGCTGGAAACGAGTTGCACACGGAATCACAAGTGAAGCTATCTGTCGAAGAACATCCAAAAATGTTTTTGCAAAAAATAATGCCTTTGATAGATGCAAATGTAAGTAGAGCTACAATGGCAAATATTTAAAGAAAACATAAATACATCCATACAAACCGAGTTTGTTTATACATTGAAAGAAACTGATTATGATGAACGGTTTCAATTGTGCTCTTCAATACAAGGAAAGTTAGAAGAGGAACCGTTTTTATTAAGACATCATTTTTTCTGATGAGGCGACATTCTCTTCCAATTACCAAAATTGTCGCTGGTGGTGTGACAGTAATCCCCATTTTACAATCAAGACTCGTGATCAATATTGCTTCAAGACAAACCTGTGGTGTGGTATCTTCAAGAATAAAATAATAGGACCATATTTTTTTCACAGTACTTGAATAGCCAACGCTATCTAATTTTTTTACAAAATGAATTTAACAACTTTATAGACGAACTGTTCTTACAAGAAGTATATGATTTCAACAAGACGGTGCTACATGCCATGGTACAGTAGCTGTTAAGAACTATCTTGAAACTATTTTCAATGACAAATTGATACATAGATATTCCGATATTTTTTGGTCGGCTAGATCTCCAGACCCCTCTGAATCATTTCCTAGGGGGCTACTTAAAACAAAGAGTGAGTGGAAACAGCAGAAGCTCTTCTGTAGGTTTTTCGAATGTAGGATATAAAATCTACTGTGTGTGTGTAAAATCCTTTGTAGATCAAACAGGACGTTATTTGAAAAAAGCATATCGGAATATGAATAGATGAACAAAAATGAACACTATCAATCCCATTTCTCTAGTTGAACACCCTAGGAAAAATGGTCACAATTTTAATATCACTAACTTCAATGTCACATTCACAATTATTCACATATTCTAACACGACAGTGTACACTCCAAAAGATACATAGGGATTTGATCACATAGTTCCCCAACATTTTTTTTTAAACGTCCTATTTTCTAATCCATTGAAACTTCAAGGCTTTATGAATGTTCTCTTATTTGTATCCCAGTGTACGTTTGTTTTTGCCCTTATATTCTATTTTCGAATTGTATCAATTATGCATTATTTTCATTTCACAATTTTAAAGGTTTCAACTTTGGAAAACTATATTTGGTAAGTACCTTTTGATGAAACTATTTCATTTAATATGTGATACAAATACAAACCATTTTTAATTTATAAAAAATAATTATTACCGATCCCTGATGGTGAATTACTTTTAATTCGAAACGATGTCGAGAAAACAATAGTTTTTCTTTGATAATATTGATCCTCATCCCATGCAAATGATTTGCGGTCCCATCCTTTAATTTTTTTACGCTTTCTGAGTACGAATTAAGAGTTTACCAGCAGGGACCTTTTCAAGATCATTTCAGATGCATGCCAGGAAATTTCTCGAAAAATGATAAAGAATGTATTACGGGAATTTAATAAACGAACCAATAAATGTTTTGAAAGACATGGTGGATATATTGAGGCTTTAGTGGATTGAAGTAAGATACAAATTATTTCATTTCCAATAATGTTACTTTTTAGTTAACTTGTTATCTTCTGTTTAACTTTTCATTTGTAAAATAAATTATTATGATTATTATTGTTAGATAACTTACCAATGAACCGAAAGGTTATCATGTTTATCAATACAATAAATGTTTTAGGATTTGCAAAATTTAATTTCAATTTACACCCAAAAATTATTAAAGATCGTTTTTTCATGGTAGATGGATAATATTGGTTATCTGACCGTAGTTTTCAATTAGGATCAACTTTTTTCGATAAAGATTATCGATATTGTAAAAAATAATGGTACTTTACTCTTGAGCAAAATTTACATTTTTCGATAAACCTCGTATACAAATGCAAAAAATGTATATTTGATTATTACATATTGGGTTTTACGCCATGCAAAACTTTTTATCACGAATAACTTTTTTTCATAAAACATATCATAAAAAAGTTATGGTGCCGACCTAATTGGACATACTGTATAACATGAAATGGATTTTTTTTTTCAAAAATGTCCACGAGGAGGAACTCACAATGGAATTTACCAAAAAACTAGATGGAACAATCAAATTTTTCCTGATGAGGAAATTCCTAAATAGTTTCGAAACAACCATTTTCAGGAAAGAGACCCACCAACAGAGATTATTCGTTGAAAAGGGAAACATTCTTAATTAAATATTGAATAAATATTTTTTTTGAAAATTAAAAAATACTACGATGAAAGTGAAGTTTTGTAAATATCTAACAGAAAACAACTACTTCCCCGGTTAAAGCCACGCTGGATATTGAACGTCGTACCTTTTTAACCGACGAAACCAAAAAGGAGGAGGTTCTCTATTCGACCCGTATATTTTATGTTTTTCCATAAAAAAAAATTATGTATGATCACGCATAACTTTTTACTGAGGCGTCCGATTCCGATAATTCTTTTTTCAGAGGATAGGGTGTACTTAGAATTTGGTCCCATTTGAATTTAAAAGATGAAATCTACCCCTAAGGGTAGCGAAATGAAGGATATTGATCACTCACCCTCTGAATTCTGGTCCGTTAACCGATTCTATCAGGCATAACTTTGTACTGGGTTCTTCGATTTGGATGATTCTTTTTTTAATAGATAGGGTATACTTTATATTTGGATTTCGAAAGGAATTAGCCACCCTTACAGGTAGAAAAATAGGGGATAATTGATTTTTCACTAGTGAACATTGGGACACACATACGTAGTTGACAATGACAGATCGCTACTGACATTATTCTTGTTCCGTCAAAATCAGTATATTTTATGAGAGGATGGAATAATATACAAAGTAATGAAATAAACTAACCAGAACAACGAAAATAATTCATATTACAACAAATAGTAAAAGTAGATAATCATATTATTTAACGGGTAATAGTTAAAGTAAGGTGGGTAAGTAAGTATTTTGGAAGTAATCAAAAAACAAGTAGGTAGTAATTGGTAGATTTTAGCCACAAAAAATTGAAAAATAAAAACTTTTTAACAAAAAATCAAACCGACGAAATACGGAACTGAAAAGTAAAAAATAAAAACTTTTTAACAAAAAATTAAACCGACGAAAAAATCAACTGAAAAGCCAAAAATAAAATAAACCTTCGAGCGAGATGCACGGCTGCGTTTTGATGACTTCTTTCATAGATAATGATCTTCGATAATTGTTTGTTTGTCTATGAAAGAAGTCATCAAAACGCAGCCGTGCATCTCGCTGCCATCATTTTACGCTTCACCTAATTCAATTGCTAGTTTGTTTGGCGCCGACTCAAAATCAGTTACTTACATTAGTTTAGGAGCTCAATTATCATTTAGACTAAGAAGGTTTATTTTATTTTCTTTTTTCAGTTGATTTTTTCGTCGGTTTAATTTTTTGTTAAAAAGTTTTTTGAATATGTTATCCATGGATAGTAAGCATCCTCAACAATAACTTGAGTAAAAGATACATTGATGAGTTGATTTAAACATCTCTATGATTATACCCTATAAGTCCATCTTCGCTCGTAATAATAAGTATCCCATAAATTAATAATTTGATCTGCATGAGAATTGATGAGAAGAAGCAGACAACGTTATCTCCGGTGGTAACGGTGAAGACAGATGCGATTCTTGCACGTCATAATACGAATAACAGATGAGTTTGAAATCTTCGAAGCAGGTAAATGATGAATGCAATGTGCAGGTAAATCAGGCAAATGCAATTCAGGTGTTTTCAATGATCCACTTCGAGAATGGATGTTGTCACGTCTCTGACATTAACTCATCTAGTTTTTCCGCATCAGTCGAGATTCTTCCTCATATTTCATGGGATATTATAGTGTTTCGAGCATTCCCGAGAGTGCATTAAGAATTCGTCGTGAACAGGGGGTATGCAAGTGGAATAGTTTTGAAGTACGTGCAGATTCGATTCGATGAGATGGAATTGTTCATTTTGCGCACGTCTCCTTCGTACCTGCTCATTTATCCAGTCGAGTCTAGTACTGACTGAAAGGAAAAAATCGAAATCGAAATGGGGAAAATGAAATTAAAAACTCTAGTGGAATTGGCTCTGTGTATGAATTAACAATGGTACATTGTGTATCTAGTATTAAAAGCAATACATTCTCGGACGACAATGTAAATTGAAGTCTGGGAATGTGCTTAGTGTACACATACTATTTTTTCTGAAATCGCAATCAACATTATCATAAACTAAGGAATTTTTATAAATGCATAACAATTTTTGATAACCATCTTATTGCCTCGAAATCGTTTCCTTGACAATCACTGTTTGTTTATTGTTGTGACAAAAGTAAGAGTTTCACTACTTATTTCGGTTTAATACCTACTTATCGCTAAAAAATATTTAAAATGGACAGTGATGATGATGTCCAGGTGTGCGGGACACCACCGGAGTTAGTAAATGCTGCTTAAAATGTCATCTTAAATTTATTGCCAAATAAATCCAAGGCAAAATATGAATACGCTTACAAACGTTTCATGGATTATTGCCAAGAAAAAAAGACGACCTCCCGATCTGAAAATGTCTTGATTGCATACTTTTCCGATTTATCTACAAAGTTGAAGGCATCTACGGTATGGTCAAATTACTCCATGCTGAGAGCTACACTTAGTACAAAAGAAGATATTGATATTACAAAATATTCGAAATTACGTGCTTTCCTGAAACGTCAAAGTGACAACTATAAACCAAAGAAGTCAAAAGTTTTGTCAGATGAACAAATTGAAACATTTATTACTCGAGCTCCAGATTAGATATACTTAATGAATGTAAAAAATTTAAAATTACCTAGATATTTATGTAGTGTTTACTTTTTAGGTTGCCTTAATATTTGGTGTAGCCGGTGTATGTCGCCGTGATGAACTATATCAATTAAATTTGAATGACATAGAAGATTTTGGATCTAAGATTTTGGTTAAAATACCCGATAATAAAACGAACAAACCAAGATCATTTGTGATAAACGAAACTTATATGCCATTGTATAGAAAATATGTTGTATGTCGTCCAGAAAATTTTGAAAGTTGCCGCTTTTTCTTTAAATATTCAAATGGGGCAGATTTAATTGCTTTAAATAGGCATGGGGGATGGAAATCCTGAACCGTTGCCGAACGATATGTAGAGGAATCTTTTACAAATAAAGTAGACATAGCAGATAAAATATTTAGAGGGAGAAGTGACAAAGAGAATGACTTTTCAGGTACAGTTCAGCATATATTTAATAATTGTACAAACTGCAACATAACTATAAATATACAAAAATAGTTATAATAAACGTTCTATATGTGTAATTATATATTCGATAAATGTTCTTAATGTGAGTTGGTTGTTTGCGTGTATTTATTTACTGTCTAAAATGTATATAAAAAACCGGTAGAGACCGATTTTGACGGCCTATGCCTAGGGAAAGTTCGTTGCTTAGCAACGGACTAGAATACTAGATTAGCGTATTTTGGGGTCTGAAGTTGCTCCGAGAAAGTAGACATTCTTGAGAGATTTCAGAAAAACATCTTTACCGAGCAAAATCTCAATCGGTGACTTGCGCTCCTTTTCCAAATAATCATTTTTATCGTTTTTATTACATGATCACAGCACTTTTTCCAAGTTTCTTGAGTCACTTTTGCAAAAGAATTTTCTGTTAAAATTTTGGATAGGTCGCTTTTTAATATTCCCCAAATTCTTTCGATTGGATTTAAATCCGGGTGAACTTTACGGACGAGTCCGTAAAAGTAGCATTTTACGGATTTTTTTTTAATTCCCAAAGTTACTGTTTTGGGGAGCGTATACAAAAATAGTTATTTGTATGCCAAGGCCGCGAAATACCTTTTTAGCGTACCGAAAGAAAAGTTATCGCCGAGGCCGCTTGCAGCTATGGTATTTTTCGTGCAATCGTCAAAATTATTAAACTGCTTTAAAATCAACAGCAGTTAAATTTCATTAACAAAGTCACAGCGTTGCTATGGAAATGAAATGGTTGAATATATACAAAATATTTTGACAGTTCTTGACAAAACGCAAATATGTCTGATACTGATTTTAGTATCATCACTCCCCCAGAGCTAAAAAGTATCGTAACGCTTTCCGTATTTTTAATACCTGAAAAATAATAAAGGTAGGTATTTGTTGTTAAATTGAAAATTAATGCTGTATTAAAAAAAATAATCCCTATCATTGTCGTATTTTAAAAAATTTGGAAGTGACGTTTGGTTTGGCGGCCGATTTGCTACGGGTAACTTCCGCGAAATTAAATTTCGTGGACTGTGTTGAGAACGCTAAATACTCACTTCGCGTGCGATTTCACGAATAGGTATATTTTTGTCAGAAAGCCATTGCATAATTTCAGAAGGTAGTCCATTTGCCTGTCCACGCCCACTGTAATACATTTTCTGATTTTAGAGATTGTCGATTGCTGCTGCCAGGTGTTATGAAAATTGTAGACACTATTTCTCATGTCATTGAATTTATAATCTTGTTACCTTGAGATTACAGGCTTTTATTCAGTTTCACCTGTCCCGCTGTCTGTCTGTAATAAAATCTTGCAAGTCAAATTTGACTCACTTCTAGTTGCCCGATTAACGTGAAATTTGGCAGTATTATGGTCCGATTAGATTCAAAATTGATATGTGGATTTTTATTTAAAATTCATAAATTCAAGATGGCGGTTCCAAGATGGTGGACGAGTTTTGTGATTATGGTCCGATTCTATTCAAAATTGGTATATGGGGGTTTTTGGGTTCGTAGATTATGATTTTTTTCAAAATTCATAAATTGAAGATGACAGCTCCAGGATGGCGGACGAGTTGATCTTTAGATGGTCTACTCATTGAAGAACTAGATAGCTCACAACGTACAGGAAAAGGGCCTCATAATAAACATGCAAAAATGCTCAGATTAAGGCGTAAGTCACAAAATAAAATAATTAATAAAAAATATTTTTCAAGACTTGCTTTTCTTCAAATGCACTAAAAAGTAAAAAATAATTGATTTGGATTTGTGGCGTAGGTTATTCCGTGAGTTATAGATTCAAAACTTGTCGCTTTTGTATTCGAACTGGAAACTTTGCGCGACAAACTGTTGAATCTATAACTCACGGAATAACCTATGCCACACATCCAAAGATATCATTTCATACTCTTTAGCGCATTTGACCTTTAAAACGTTTTTTTATTAATTATTTTATTTCGTTTTCTTCTCTTCTTATCGGTTAGGTTGAAGTCATAGTTTGTGGTATTCGAGTTAGATGTTAACTCACCCCTGAAAAAGATCTAATAGTAAAGTTTTTCCTGTCACAAACGAGTATATAGGTATTTGCCGGCTCATTTCCATTTCTTTCGCAACCTTCCGGATTCGATAACATTCTTCCGAGATACGCAACAGCTCATTCATTATTAATAATGACTATAAAAGGTCTTTGCCTGAGAGAGTTCCAAGACGAATTGAAAAAATCAATTACCATTGAAATACGCATTCCCACACTAGTGGTGTGTCAGAAAACATTGAGAAATCTTATATAAAAAACATTCTATTGAAGCAGTGGAAATCTGGCATTAATTTCCTGTTTACTATTACAATTGATATTTTATAAAAGTCTCATTCCCTGTTTCTCCATTGTTATATTTGTCTATGTTTATCAAAACAATCTGGGTTAACTCTTGTGACAAATTTCTAGTGCAATCGAGGATACTGAACTTGTTTTCCAACAGCAAGAAATGAAGGATAATTTTCATCTGGGCTTTGAGTGTTGTTGAGAGGCTTTGCATTTCTAGTCAATTATAGATTGGCAGCGCAAGAATCTTTGAGTGACTGTCTCCAAGAATATGCTTAAAGGAAGCGAACCATCAAAGGAAATGACACAGTGGAATTTGACAAATACATAATATCGGAACGTCTGTGTCCAATAACTGATTTACACAACTAGACTTGAACTGTTTTGTTGGCAGATTTGCCTAATAACGAATTCATCATGCATATTCTTAGGTAGATTTCAATAGATATACTACATATTATCGGTACCGTTATCACAACAAGACTTTCAATACATTTTCATGTATCTTCGCTGATCACGGTCCTCAGAACCCAAAAATACAATCAGTTTGAAAGTTTATCAATCTAAATATACAGGTTGCGTGCAAGCTCTATAACTTTTTTTTAATCCAAGCTTCGATTTGTTTTTCTTTAAGTTAGATTCGACATTGAGGCACTTTTTAAAAATATTTCTATTTGAATACAGAATGTCCCAAAATAAGATACACAACTAAGTTCTGTTTTTTTTAAATCGCATGTAAGTAATTTGATTTTTACAAATGTCACCTTATATTTTATTGCATCATATCATGGCATTTTTAAAGAACTTTTCGTCGATATAGGGTTTGTGGGGTCTACTTTGTAAAGTTTGCGAGATTTGTTGCAAAATAAGAAATGTCGATGGTTTTTTGGAAAAAAAAGGATGTAAAGCGATTTTTTAGGGTCGGGAATAATAACTATTATCCCTAGAATCGTTACTTTCTTTATGACGCCAAGACACTTTTTCAAACTATTTTTAAACTCAACTTTTACCCTCGGGCGCCAGATTTTTTAGTGGTTTACTCCACTCACCAGGGGTAGCAACAGATGGAGATACGGAATGTCCAGGGGTCTGGATTCTTGACTTAATTGAAATTTCCGAAGGTCTGTAGGCTTAAATTACAGCCCTTGGGACTGCACTCCGATTGCACACACAGTCAGACAGACTTGTCTTTATCTTAACTTAAACACTGGTCTGATCCTATAGTTTATAGGCTTGAAAAGGGAATGTAACCACAATATAACAATTTTATTTAAACTTTAACTTATGCAATTTTCACAATTTGAATTTTTTACACAAGGTTATGAGAACTTCAACAATATATTTTTTGCAATAAATCGAACAGCTGAACCCAAATTGATCAGTTTATAAGTTCCAACAATGGACATAAACTATAACACCTCTTACAAAATATAATTACCGAAATCTTTGTGAGATATCTCAGTTTATCTTACTTTGTCACCCAAGAGACCGATTTTCCTATTTTTTACAATCTAAGTTTAGAAAGTGATTTTTCTGGTGTGCGTGGGAATTAAATTCGTCCACTTCAATTTTATTACTTTCTAAATTCGTCTCAATATAAAAACAAAACTTTACGGGCTATTCGTAATATTTACTTTGAGCTTCGAGTAAAGAAAATAGAATCACTTTGATATCTCCACCCACCCTTTGTCAAAGCCCAAACTATGGTGTTCTCACACTCCTGATCTACCCCTCTAGCTAAGTACCAACTTAGCAGAAAGCAGTTATATGGCTAGGATTCTGCGTACGAGACATCAACGTGTATTACTTATATTACTTACTAGATTCATAATTACTTTAACATAGAAAATTTGAGTGTCTTATAAAACCACCTTCAGGAACTCTATTCTAAATTAAAAAGCCCTAATATCTGTTTATTAGTCTTATTGTCAATTTAAGATAAAAAACTTTTTAACAAAAAATTAAACCGACGAAATACGGAACTGAAAAGTAAAAAATAAAATAAACCTTCTTGGTCTCAATAACTAAGCTCCTAAACTAATGTGAGTAACTAATTTTGAGTCGGCTCCAAACAAACAAGCAAATGAATTAAGTAAGGCGTAGTTATTGAGACCAAGAAGGTTTATTTTATTTTTTACTTTTCAGTTCCGAATTTCGTCGGTTTAAGTTTTTGTTAAAAAGTTTTTATTTTTAAATTTTTTGTGGCTGAAATCTACTAGTACTAGTTCTTTGATTACTTCCAAAATACTTACTCACCCACCTTACTTCAACTATTACCAGTTAAATAATATGATTATCTACTTTTACTATTTGTTGTAATATAAATTATTTTTGTTGTTCTGGTTAGTTTATTTCATTACTTTGTATATCATTCCATCCTCTCATAGAATATAATGATTGTGACGGATGTAGGAGAACAAAAATAATGACAATAGCGATCTGTCATTGTCAACTACATATGTGTGCCAATATTCACAAGTGAAAAATCAAGTATCCCCTATTTTTCCACCCGTAAGGGTATATAATTCCATTCGAAATCCTAATATGATCAACTATGATGTATACCCTATCTAATAAAAAAATAATCATCCAAAGCGAAGAACCCAGTACAAAGTTATGCCTGATAGAATCGGTTAACGGACCAGAATTCAGAGGGTGAGTGATCAATACTTGCGACCCTTAGGGGTGGATTTAATCTTTCAAATTCAAATGGGACCAACTTCGAAGTACACCCTATCCACTGAAAAGAATTATCGGAATCGCACGTCTCAGTAAAAAGTTATGCGTGGTCATACAGGAAAAAAAATATACGCGTTGACTAGAGAACCTCTTCCTTTTTGGTTTCGTCGGTTAAAAACGGGCCTCTGCAAGTATCTTGAGGAAAACAAAAAAAAATGTAACTTGAGATATAATTCATTAGCGCGCTAACTGCTCTCATTCGGACATGCATCACAACTTGAGAAGCTAAAAGAAACTGACATATTGTGACCCTCGATGGAACCTGAGATCATAACTTGAGAAACTATGAGTTTGAATGGTTCATCGATCTCGTGCTATAGGATATTGAAATTCCACAGCAGCAAAACAGATGCAAAATGTGAAATTCACTATTTATTTCAATCGAGTACCGAGACGCTATGAATTCTTTTAAACTCTAAATACCTGCCAGAGTCAGAAATGGAACAAATGCCGGTGGCAATCCTCCCGAGTATGGTAGGATTGTCAATTAATACAAAATAACTGAACAGGTTATCAAAGGTTTAAAAACAATGTTCTACTTACGGTTACCCCACTACTCAAATCAAACTTTGAAGAACATAGAAGAAATGGATTTTAAACACCATGTGGTTGCAAAACAATGCTGCTGCAGTGAATAACTATAGGATAGTGCGAGAATTTTTAGAAGGCAGAGGAGATACTATTCCTTGGCCCGCGCGTTCTCCAGACCTTACTCCTATATATTTATTTCTTTAGGGGTATGTGAAGGAAAGGGTTTTCAGAGATCGTACAACAACTGATGATATGAAGCCTTCCGTTCAACTGATAAAGCAATACTTGCTAGAGTTCGGGGCTCATTTATTAGAAGACTAGCATGAGAATTTATAAAATGATTACTTTATTTCCTGTTTATCATCCTTCCCTGTTCTTGTAAAGATTACTAGAATTGTTTCCTTTGTGATGTACTCCTGTTTCTGTTGAAATTTCATTTTGTTGAAATATATTATTTTCAGAATTGTATTGATGAGTCAAATTTTATAACAATGGCTTACTCGATTTTTTTTGAAAACATTGTCAACATTCTTATTTTGCAACAAATCTAGCAAATTTTACAAAGTGGGCTCCACAAACCCTATATCGACAAAAAGCTCTTGAAACAAAAATGCCATGTCATTGATGCAATAAAATATAGGGTGTTGCATTCGAAAAAGTCAATTGATTGCCATTTGTAATTTGTCATTCAGAAAAAAATCGTAGTAGGTATATACATTTTCGAACTGAAAGTATTTTTGGGTTCTGGAGACCATGATCAGCGAAGATATATCAAATTTTTCTGAATGTTTTGTTGTAGTGACGTCCCCAATAGGTAGTATTTCCATTTAAATCTATAAATTAACGGAAATTAAAATTAAAATCACAAGTTTAGGATTTCCCCAACATCAGAAGTACCCTACCCTGAAATTTTCAACAATTCACATGACTTTCTAACTTTTGTGGTTCAAAAGTTACCGATATAATCCAATTGAAAAAGTCACCACCCTGTATATCAGATCAAAATGTCATCCATATTTTAAAACTGTTTAGGTTCAGATTTAAATAAAATGATCATTTGTCAAAGAATTTATAATTTAAGCTATCAACTATTTCTGAAAGACATTTATATTTGGAATGGAATTTGCATAATTGACCTTATCTTACACTTTAACGGTCGATTATAGGATGTTTTTCAGTTCATATCTATATCCTTATTCAAAAATCTTATAAATCATTTTGAATTCTCGTCGAGATTGACGAGTGTAAATTATTTTATTTTTCACTTGTATATTATTTGTTTATTTTATTTATAAATACACTCATAACGCCCTAGCAAAAGCTAGAACGAAATTATTTATTTTTCAAAAAATTTCATACAAGTACAAACAACAACTCAATAAACAACAAACTAAGTCAAACTACAATTTTTTTCAATAATCTTATTTAAATAAATATATTAAAGTGCAATTTTCGAATTAAAATTATGTAACCCGATTTTTTCGAAACTTTAGAAAAGAAAACTTGACCACTAGTACTTGGAATTCTTCCATAAAAGAACCGCTAGGAAATTCATGTGATTCTGTAACTGAATTTATGTAACCTTCCGCCACAGATGCATTCTTTCATTTTCCTCAATTAAAAGAGTTGCCGAAGTTCTTCTCAACAATGTCCAGTATATTCATTTGCATTATCCAATTTTAAGTATTTGGCAATCATTGAAGGTACACTTCCTATGGTATTTTGCCAACAGGATGGACGGTTGCACTGAGCGTTTCGGTACGTAAGGATAAAATCTGAGATCCTTTACTCCACTGGGTCTTAAGGATATATATTTTCTGACCAGCCTCAAAGCCCCTATTTTCTCCTCCTCCACAATACCAAATCATTTTGACGTACCGGTTTTAGTTTCCGGTATTTTAAGAAGTAAACAGCTACCCTTATCTTCTATGTCGTTTATAGTCATTTTCACAAGTTCATCTCTCCTTAGTCCTCCAAAAACACCCATTATTAGAACTACTTTTTATAATAGAAGAATTTCATCCTAAGCTCCACTAATAAATGTAAGAACTGGATCTGCTGTCAAAGCCTTGGATTTTTTCGGAATATATTCTTTAGTTTTCATTTAAAAAAATGCTATTAAACGTGAAACATGGGAAATAACGGTATTTTCATTGACTATCAGTGTAGATTTTAAAATATAATATTTCGTCCACAATGAATTTGGAGAAAATTTTTCGGACTAAATTAAAGAAATCAATCAAAAACATAAACTAAATAAAAGAAAAATCAAATAACATATTCCTGAAAGTACGCCAATAACATGGTCTCACCTATGGCAATAATTTTATTTTTCAATTGCTATTGAATAAATAGTTCGTATTTTTTGTCGTACAATGGTCTGGATTTCTCCGGCAATAAGTTTTTGGTTGCTTTGGCTGCATTTTCTTTGATATTTTTTGGTAAATCGGTATTTATTTCCATTACTTTTATAAGACGTATATAACACAAAGCAGCAATGGCAATCACTAAATACAATGAAACACTGACAACAATATTCAACAAACGTCAAAATATCAACAAATGCCTGCCTACTGTAAGAAGAAAAGTAGAAAAAAAATGCTAGGATCAATGAACCCATTTAAAAATCGGTTTTTCATTAAAATAAAATAAATTTTTCGTGAAAAAATAAAATATTGTATGCACCACGAGTGTTACTAGATCCTAACGCTCGTCGGGCAACATTTATCTGGGCGTTATGTTAGAGAGAGAGAGAGAATATACTTTATTGTCATAAAAGTAATCTTGTGGACAAAGTTTCACTTAATCTATAACGTAAAAACAAAATGCATTTAAAATAATCAATTTTCACTTAATACATAAAGACAGTTTGTATATATATATATATATATATATATATATATAAACATATAAGTCGTACAAAATACTGGTAAAAATAAACAAGTTTGTCTTAACCCATAAAGTACATTCATATAAATATAAAAATGAAAATAAATAAAATATATGTCACATTGAAATATTCCCCAAATAAAATTTAAAATCACAGTATTGATTGGTTTTTTAAAAATTATCATTATAAAATTCTTGTATATTATAGTATGGTCTATCACTTGAAAAACATTTCACAGCCTTCCTGAAGCATTGTAAATATTTTATTTCTATTATATTCTTTGGCAAATGGTTGAACATACTACAACCATTATAGACAATGGAATCCTTTATGACTGATGTCATTGGTATTGGCAACTTAATGTTGTTGGATTGCCATGTCACATAATGGGTTGGTAAGGATTGAAATTTCTTCAAATATTTTCTAATTAAACACACTGTTTCCATTATAAGGATAGAAATCACTGTTGGAATTCCATGAGTGGTAAAGAGTAATCTACAAGAGTCTCTACGTTTTGATTTGCACATATATCTTACGGCTCGTAAAATATTTTGCAGTAGATAACCACTACATACGCCCCAAAATAAAATTCCATATCTCAGATGAGATTCCACCAGAGAAAAATAAACAGTCTTAGCTGCTGTTAAACCAAGTTCATTTGCGACTACTCTGACTGCATAACAACCAGAAGACACTTTATATAACACACTTGGTGCATAAATAACTAATTGACTAGAAACATTGCCAAAGTTGGGGGATGTTGACATCAATTGGGATTTCTGATTAATTTGAAGATGTAATTATTGTCAATTTCTTTTTGTTTACATTCAACTCACCTTCATATGGCTTGATTTAAAAAAAAATAATAATAATTTATTTACCAACAAAAATAATATCTATAATGGTTGCACAAAAAAAAACAATTTTAAATATACAATATTTCGGTGTGTATTAACGGTGAATGAGTTTAGATACCACTGAAGAAATACCTTGAAATTAGTGTTAAATAAATAAACTATCGTTATGTGTGTGTGATTGGTGAGTTGGGTGAATATTTGTTTTCAGCAACGTGAACGTGTGTGAACGATTGAAATTGAGAGTATTGTGACTTAATATACCAAAGAAAAGAAAACTAGTGACCAAGTACAATTAACATATCCCACATTAACATATCCAACTGCCATTAATAATTTCATGAATTCGTAACCTTGACATTTCTTTAATCCTTTTTTTTGTTTTATTTTTGAAGTGGAGATCTGAGTTCAGATTCCTAATCATCCATAGTAATTGATTATATAGTTTTGGTCCCAGATAGAAGTATGATCTTTGCAGTATATTTTTTGTTCTTGGTATTCTAACAATTGTCTTTGTTACGTTCTAATTTGTGATGTTCACGACTACTGTTAGGAAAAATAACTGTCTCAAGTCCATTAATTCTGTTTCCATGTATAATAAGTCAGAGGAAAAAGTACGTGGTTTCTTATATATAACTTTCATGGTAGACTTCTGGATAGTTTCCAGAATTTTCATATGTACGTTGTTTGCAGCCCCCCATGCAACAATGCCATAAGTAGGATTCTTTGTACCAGAGCATAGTATAGAATCCGCAGTTGTTCAGTAGTCAAAATCCCACAGAGGGTGCACCTTAATTTTTTTGTTACCTAACTAATGTGAGTATCCCATCTCAGATGTTCATCTAAGTAGATACCCAGGTACTTTATGGAATCAGCTGGCTGAATTTTTATTTCAGTGTTACCTCTTTGGACTGTGAGTCGAATTCTGGTAAGTTGGTGGAGTAGGAGGTGAAGGGAATATAGTGAGTTTTACTGAAGTTGATTGTTAATACTCGACTCTCAAACCATTTTGTTAAATTTTCAAAATCTTTTTCAGCCTTTCACTTCAAAGTATTCCAATCTCTATCGGTGTAGAGGATTGCGTTCGTCAGCAAAACTCACTACTTCACCATTCAGATCCAATTTGAATAAGTCATTTAGTTAGATATTGGAGAGCACCGGCCCCAGAACGGTTCCCTGAGGGACACCATAATCAATGTTCACAGATTCGCTTAGGGATTTATTAATTTTATTAACCGACGAAACCAAAAAGGAGGAGGTTCTCTAGTCGACGCGTATATTTTTTTTTATGTATGATCACGCATAACTTTTTACTGAGACGTCCGATTCCGATAATTTTTTCAGTGGATAGGGTGTACTTCGAAGTTGGTCCCATTTGAATTTAAAAGATGAAATCCACCCCTAAGGGTAGCAAAATGAAGGATATTGATCACTCACCCTCTGAATTTTGGTCCGTTAACCGATTCTATCAGGCATAACTTTGTACTGGGATCTTCGATTTGCATATTTTTTTTTTATCAGATAGGGTATACCTCATAGTTGATGATATTTGGATTTCGAATGGAATTATACACCCTTACGGGCAGAAAAATAGGGGATAATTGATTTTTCACTTGCGAACATTGGCACACATATGTAGTTGACAATGACAGATCGCTAGTGTCATTATTTTTGTTCTCCTACATCCGTCACAATCATTATATTCTATGAGAGGATGGAATGATGTACAAATTAATTAAATAAACTAACCAGAACAACAAAAATAATTTATATTACAACAAATAGTAAAAGTAGATAATCATATTATTTAACTGGTAATAGTTGAAGTAAGGTGGGTAAGTAAGTATTTTGGAAGTAATCAAAAAACAAGTAGGTAGTAATTAGTAGATTTCAGCCACAAAAAATAGAAAAATAATTTTTTTTTAACAAAAAATTAAACCGACGAAATACGGAACTGAAAAGTAAAAAATAAAATAAACCTTCTTAGCCTCAATAACTAAGCTCCTAAACTAATGTGAGTAACTAATTTTGAGTCGGCGCGAAACGAACAATCAACCAAGATCATTAAATTACTCCAAAAAAATTATCAGAATGTCACCGCGCAACTCGATGCCATCATTTTACGCCTTACCTAATTCATTTGCTTGTTTGTTTGGCGCCGACTCAAAATGAGTTACTTACATTAGTTTAGGAGCTCAGTTATTGAGACTAAAAAGGTTTATTTTATTTTTCACTTTTCAGTTCCGTATTTCGTCGGTTTAATTTTTTGTTAAAAAGTTTTTTAACGTGATGTTTTGTGTCGAATAGATAGATTTCCATAATTTTATAGGGTACCCCTCTGAATCTAATGCCTTCCAATACTTCTAATCTCAAAGTTCGAATAGATTAGTGATAGGAATAAACAGAAATGAAAGTTCTTGGATGTCACAGTTTTTGAATTTACTGGCTCAATGGAGGAAAAAATATCTGCATTAAGTAGAATATATTTTCTAACCGACTCAAATAATCAAACGACACCTGTTTTATTCGTGACATATTTCCATTTAATTATAATTCAAGGAATTTTATAAACATCGCATGCTTGTACCAATAACCATATGCATGATATATTGGACAGGTAATTTGTCCAAAATTGAATCTGGTATTCAGTAAAAGTTCATCAAAATATGAGAATGTTAGTCCACTTTCGGTGTACCGTTTGTTATCATTAGTGGATAAAATGATTGAATCTTTTGAAATTTTTAACGAATTCCTCATTAGGGAAATGCTCCAGATATCGTTAATGATTATTTATTTATTGATTCTTGATGCATAGGATCAATCGTAACAAATTAATCATTTTTCAGATGAGCGGTGGCTGCTTGGCCTTGGTGGCTAGATGGAAATAAAAACAAATGCTCTAAAAGCGCCATGGATTCCTCTGGCGCTTTTTGCGTTTGTTTTTCAAGTCGGTTCCATGGAACCTACCCTGCTGATAACGAGGCACAACAATGGAGATATTTTTGCGCAGGTGCCAGGTAAGTGATTAACCGAAAAAAAAAACCGTCAAAATTATTCAGGAGTTGAAACGATGTTACGTTTGAACTGTGAACTTTTTGATACTCACATAACTGGACAAAAAGGACATTCAATGGAAATGATATGTTCCAGTTTAGTATTTTCGTTTCAATTTTTGAACTGACAGAATACAATTTATATTAAACTATCTGTAATGGGCGATTTTTGAATAGAGATAGCACTTGTCTACCTATCCCCGGATCTCTCTATAAAACCATTTTTTTCCTCATAAATCTCAATGTATGTTTTTCAAGTGTATCTCCTACAAGTTGACGTTGAAAAAACTGTTTCACCATTTTATTTTTCTTCGCGAATAAAAAAGATCCCATTTATAAGTGAACATAAATACCAAAAATATTGTTACGAAATTGGGTTCGTTGTTATTGAAAATACTCGACTAATTAAATGTCCGTTTATTACACTCCGAAAACCCAACACAATAATGCACTCCAAAAATAGAATATACGGTTTACGACTAAAATATACTGCGCACTGCACGAAATAGACTTCACCTTAAACTCGCTAATATGAACGAATACTTCTTCAATTAATGTTAGATATATTTTATTAATCCTTTTTGCCACATATTATGTAGATGGGACAAGTCATAGTTGTATGAGAATAAACATACATACAAATATACTCTAAGTCTAAATAAAATGTGATTGAAAGACATTTCACAAAAATAATTAAATCAACAACACATCATTAAAAAAAAACAATATAAATATAAAAAGCTGATATAACACTCTACCGAGACAAAAACATTTTAAAACAAATTTGTCAAGATAAACACGATCGCGTATTGCTGACTTCATGTGTAAATTCAGCTACCGTGTAAAAATATATTTCTGATAAAAATAGTTTTTTTTTAAGGGATGAGGTGACAAGATCTTCATATCATTTGGCAGTAGGTTATAAATGCGAATACCAATAAATTTAGGAGATCTTTCATATTTTGCGTGATGATGTTTTCGTGTTGTGATCATTTTTTTATAAGCTTCTATTTAGTTTCACTTGGTTAGTTAGTTCGTTCCTTCGTTGTTAGTTTGGGTCAAATCCTGGAAGGGAATTTTGACCGACTTCTAGTCGACCGATTAATTTGAAATTTATGAATGTTCATTATTCCGGTAACAATGCATTATGACATTTTTGTTGGAGAAAAAACAAAATGGCGGCTCCAAGATGGCGGACGAGATTTGTGGTTATTGTTCGATTCGATTCAAAATTGGTATGTGGCGGTTTTCGCGGTCGGAGATTTTGAATTTTTTATCAAAATTTGGAAATTCAAGATGGCGGCCCCAAGATGGAGGACAAATTTTCTGATTATAGTCATATTTTATTCAAAATTGGTAAGTAGGGGTTTTCAGGTTCGTTTTGTGTCAAAATCTATAAGTTCAAGATGGCGACGCCAGAATGGCTGACGAGTTTTGTGATTATGGTCAGAATCTATTCAAAATTGGTGTGGGGGAGTTTTTGGGGTCGGAGATCATGATTTCTTTCAGCTCAAAACTTACAGGGAAGAGACCTTGCAATAACGATGCTCTATTAGAAATAAACAGATTAAGGCGAACTGACTAGAAAGCAAAAAATGAAATAACTAATAAAAAACCGTTTTGAAGACAAGCTTTTATTGAAGCCGTGTACTAAAACGTATAAATGAGTTTAAGTCATCGCTTTGTTGAATTATTTGGCTTCAAAAAGCTTGTCGCGCGAATTGTAATAAATATAATACTTCGACAAGTTGTTACTTACCAACCAATAATTGTCCAATGAAATTAATTGGTACATACTTTTATGAAGACTCCGCGCGACAAGGTTTTTAAAACCAAATAGTTCAACAAAAAATAATTAAATCATTATTTTATACGTTTTAGTACACGGCTTGAATAAAAGCTTGTCTTTAAAAATGTTTTTATTAGGTATTTTACTCCTTATATTATAATAATGCATTACTGCTCTCATTTGTAAGATACCTTTATTTTCATGTATATATGTTAATGTTTTCAAAATGAACAAACCTGCAACTGTCAATATTCCATTCTGTTGGAATGTCTTTCTACTGGAAGTTCTATAATCCAAATTGAATACCAATTTTATTAGCTTCACTTGTAACTAACAAACAATGTAATCAAATCTTGGAAGTCTTGTAACGGGTTCGAAGAACATCGTTGTATTAACATTCGCCATTGTCGTACAACTGCCTGAACGACTCACTATGAATGACTGTCGCTTCCGTGTTTCGAGGTTCGCACGATCTATATATCCTCATTTTTGCCTTCCCGAATCTTCGAGCGGTTCTTGGAAGTATCTCGATGATTCTATGACGTCATCGGAAAAACCCAACGGTTGCATCGTCTAACATGTGCGAGATGAACAGAGGCGTACTCTACTTATTTTCGTAAAAATATTCAAGAACGCAAATTAATGAAATATATCCATCCCGCTTTCGAAAACCTAAGCGAATAATGGTATTTTAGCACAGTAATTTTCGAGTGTCAAGCAATCCCAATAAAATGAAAAGACCATAATTATTCAATTGTTTGTTTCGATCAGGACAGGTCTAATTAGACTTCTCCCTTAAAATTATATTCAATTACGATGACTTAAATGTGAGAATTGAAGAGTCTTGTCTGGTCTTCCTTGGAATACTGGAACATATATTTGACAGATGACAGTCCTCATTAGATTGATCATCTTCTAGTGTGTTTTCGTATGACAGGGATATTCCTTTCTTGATTCTGATATCTCCATGGTTCTGTGTTCCATGTCAATCTACTTCATCGTTCACTTGTCAATCTTGTCACTTGGGTCCAGCTATCACACCGAAACAATGGCTTTCTAAAAGATAATGAAAATGTAATATCAATTTTCATCCTTGCCTAGAATATGTATTTTAACATGTGTGTCACGTAAATCTATACAACACTCATTGATCATGAGATATTTTATGGTCTTTTTGGCTTCTTGTACACCTGACGAGTAAGTAACCTCACATTTAAGATATGTCAATTTTCTTCATCAAAAAAACTTTTCAGTAACTTGTTCTCTATCAATATTACTTACTTTCAGGTACGCACTGATGATGACCTAACGGTCGAAAGCGCTTTGCTACGATTTTAATAAATTATTTTATGCACGAAATACAATTTTCCTTCATCGATTATCCCAATAAAAGTCCGATATAATTAATTTTACAAGCTACAGACCCTTTCTATGATTCAACTGCTTATAATTTGCATTTGAATGGAAATCAAACCGACTACCGTTTGCGTTTCTGTCAGTTGTCGAATCGTTAATTGGATAAATCAATAATTATTATTCTGTAAGATATGGAGAAAATTAATCTTATTGCAAATAAAGCGATTTAATGGCTGTTTACGACCGTAAATGTTATATAATTCATAAAATACACAATACGTGTAACATTAATATTGGTATTTCTGTATGATGCCTGTAATATTTTCGAGTACCAGAAGGTGTGATCTTTTATGAATAACGGCTCGGAGTGCACGTGAATGCGAGATAATAGTTATTCGTGAACAAAAGCGAAGAATTCCCATATAATGGCTTACGCGTTCCATTGATAGATCCCGACAGGTATATCTGACTGACAGTTATGCCTTGTACCCGTCAAAAAAACAACATTTCACTCGCTTCCAAAGATACTACGTAACTAGACAAATCGGTAGATATACAGGGTGGTTTTCAAGAACCAACAGTACTTTACAGGAATTGTTCGATTTTCATACATGACCAGAACTTACCAGGAAATGTTCAGAATTAATTTGATTTTAAGAAAAAACATTTGTCATTCTTAGATGAATAGGGAGATTTTGTACAGAAACCTTTATTTTCCTAGAATATAAAAATAAACTTATTCTCAGAGCGCACAGTTCGAGAAATATAATGTGATCAAAATCCCTTTAAGAGATATAATTCTTTGTTACCTACCCACTGAAAAGCTTATTATAATTATGTTTCTTCGATGCGTTGAGGCTGTAGTTATTGAGAATGAATAATTATGAGACGTAGAGTACGACAAGGCTTGATTTTAGGTATTAGGACATCAGGAAAGGGGTAGATCATATATTTGCAAACTTGGAGCATCGAGTCTATGTCAGCCTATCAATGTACGAAATAATCCAGATCAGTCCACGACCTGAAATAACTTTTTTTTTAAATGTTGCCCCTGATACTTGATTAAAATCCATATTGAAGTAAACAAGAGATACTTCTTAGACGATTCTTACTACATTGGGTAAACAAAACCATGCCATGTTCGCTATACAAGTTTTGAGACGAAAAATTGGTACATTTGATTTTTCAGAAGCATTTTTATTTTTGCATCCAGAGTGCGTTGGATCCATTTCAACCAATTTGATGGATATGAATGATGAGTAAAACATACAGTTTTTTACCTATGGCGGTTTGATATTTCCAAAACCGATAATTCTGAAAAAAGGATTTTCTATCGCCCTAACATTAAATTATGGTTAAAAGCGATTCACAAATATGCGGGCGTTACCTATGTCCTCATTAAGCTCAGTTGGTTAGAGCATCTGACTAGAGATTTAGAGGTCGTGGGTTCGAATCCCGCTTAAGGATGGTTTTTTCCTTTAACTCAATAATTTTTCTGGTATGCCACAATTTTTCATTTCATGTATTTTTCACGGACGCATTGTTAAGATATGGTATATATGTCATATAAAAAAGTAAAAATAGGGCACCATAATATTTAAAAAACTGCATAAATACCTGCTATGATTGTTTTTATAATTTTTTTTCCTGTACGGTTTGCATCTTGAAAACCTTTGGCCAGTTTCTAGTCGACCAGATAATCCAAGAGGGTGGCAGTAGAGTTTTTCTATTATCATCATTATGTTTGATTAGTTCATTCCATTGGCATAACCTATAAAAATATACAAATCCAAATTTAGAAATGAATATTCAGAATTCAACTAAACATTATATTTATATACAAGAAAGATCCTGTACACAAAATTTGAACCACAAGGGAACATGACATGCAAATGTCAAATTATTTTCTTTTTAAATAATCAAAATAATTAAATTTGAGAACAGAAAAATGGTACATGTGAATTTTGAAGAAAACTTAGTAAATAGAACTATGCATATAAGTCAAATTTGAAAATAAAATATGTATAATAGGTAGGAAGTAGAATAATGTGTTTGAAAATAAAGTGCTGATTGTAAAAAGCGATATAAGATAACAAAAAGTGATCGTTACCAAGGGAAAGATAAGTTGAGAGAGGAAAAATGAAATTGGAAGCGGCTTAGAAAATTTTATCATCGATTTTATGGGAAAAATGCAAATAACTACAGAATATGAGAAACGTTAATACATGCAATCAGGTTAGAATCAAATTGGAACCAAAGATTATCAAGAAACTACTACCAGGAATTGGAGGTTAAATTTCCATACTTGACGTCACCAGCAGTAAGGGGGCTGAACTTTTGCAAGACATCCACAAGAACTATTCACAGAGATCCCAGGATTTGTGTGAGTGCGAAACAACTCATAACAGGTACTTTATCGTCATAAACTAAAAGTGATAATATTCATCGAACACCACATTGTTTTTGGGTTTATTGACTATAATACATAATTTGAGAGGCAATTTTTTTTTTCTAATCAGCACAAATCACATGTGCATAAACTTTGAATATTTATCTTAAAATATATTCATATTTGCGCATGATCAAGTTTTTGAATGTTTACAATTTTGATTGATTAGAAAATAATAAGAATAAGTTAGATAACTCTGGAATAGGTTGGTTTTAAGAAATATTTTCAATAAAAAACAAGTATCTAACTTTTTCTGGACTAATGATTTGACTTTATTACTATTATATATATATATATATATATATATATATATATTTATAAAAAAATTTTATAATCCTGAGGATGAGTCAAAGTTAGGGGTGGTTTTAAATAATACTCTTTGTTATTTCGTCGAGTTTTCGGAAATGTTTGTCAGACTTGTGACAAAACATATATTGGTCAAACATCAAGAAATTTGTCTGGGCGCCTAACGTCTCATGAAAGTGATTGCAATACGAATAAATTAACTTGTGCACTGGCTGAGCATGTCATCTCAAGTAAACACATTATGGATTACAACCAGGTTGAAGTACTTTGCATAGAGAAGAACTTACATAAAAGGTTATTTAAAGAAATGTTTTTCATCAAGAATGATACCAACAGTATGAACAAAAAAACAGACCTGAACAATTTGAGCAATATTTACAATTACATTTTAAAACTAGAACTTTTTCCAACAAATTCCCATAATAATGATAAACGAAACTCAACATAAATCAAAATTTGAAATTCCTTTCAAGTTTAGGTTGGTATGACTGTTTCACCATGACTCGCACAGCTGGTACTTCTTTCAATAACATATTTGAGCACATGAATGTCGAGGTTTTTTAAAATTAAATAATGCAGGAATTAATTTCTAGTATTTGTGTTGTTGTTTGTTGTGTACTAGCAATGTTTTCAAAGTGTTGATGTTCAATGATTGTCTGTATTTCGTTTGACGTTGACTTTAATTATAAACCTCAAGTTTTAGTAAGTAATTCTTAACCTATCTTTATGCAATATGTTTACATTTGAACTGTTTTCATAGATGTCTTGTTAAAGGGAATAAACATTTCCGAAAGCTCGACGGATTTTTTTTTTTTATGTTCTGGTTCCCACGAAAAGGGATATCCTGTAATGTTCAGAGAACATCGTGGGAACCTAGGGAAAGAAGGTAGGAGTTGGTGTTCTTCTTAAATTTCTGAAGGTTGTATGCCTCGGGGAACACCTCCCTAGGCAATGAGTTCCAAAGCCTCGCTGTTCGTTGGATGAACGAGTCTTTGGAAAGTGATGTTCTGCAGGTCTCCAAAGTGACCACGAAGGGGTGTGATGACTGAACTTGACGGGTTAATCTCGAAGAGACTGCCAAAGCAGGAACGATTGTTGATATTTCAGAAGAGCATCGCCCATGAAAATATCTATAAAATAGAGACAAATCGCCAACTTTTCTACGGTGTTCCAGACAAGTGAGCGAGTTTGTAAGCGAGACATCACCGACGAGACGAATTGCCCTTTTTTGGCCAGAATCCAATAGCCTCAGGATATGTTTAGGTGCCGCACTCCAAATATGGGAACAGTATTCCAGGACAGGTCGGATCTGTGCCTTATAGATCATAAGCAGCTGACTGGGGGTGAAATAGCTCTTGGCACGAAACAGAAAACCAAGTTTTGGGATGCACTTTTGGCAATGGACCTCACGTGATTTTCCCAGGAAAGGTTATTGCTGATAGTAATACCAAGCATCGATATGGATGGCTTCAGTGGTATGGTTACTCCTGACAAAGTTATGTTAGGCACAGTGAGATCGGCTTTTCTAGAGAAAAGACATGCTTGTGTTTTGTTTGCATTGAATTCTACCAAGTTATTAGATCCCCATTCGAGAATTGTTGCTAAGTCCATATTTATATTATTAACATTTCTTCCTCGTTCATTTCTGGTTTCACGGGCTGATATAGGGGCCCTGGAAGAGAAAGCGGTATGGAGGGTACTATCATCGGCAAAGCTGTGTACTGGACATGAAGTTGCTTTCAATAGGTCGTTAATGTGAAGTAGAAATAGTGTTGGTGCGAGATTGGATCCTTGCGGAACACCAGCATTTTATATATATTTATAATAACAAAAAGTATTCTTTAAACCAGCCCAATACTTTGACTGCATCCTCAGGATTATAAATAGTTTTTTCTTCATACTTGTCAGTCAAGACTACCCTTCCAAGTATATATATATATATAATATATATATATATATATATATATCTCTTCTTGTATTCTTGAACCATATATATTATATTTCTGTAACTTTTTTTTGAAAACCATCATCACGATATATCGTGGTACGATCTACATCTATCGTACCACGATATATCGTGATGTTGGTTTTCAAATTACAGACTGTAAAATAAAAAACAACACCACCAACTCCTTCATATCAAATTAAAACACCAGTTGAAACTTCTATCACAATATATACTCATCATAATACACTATTGAGTATGTTCCAATATGGAAGATATATGGCAATACTAAACTACGAAATTCCTAAAACCATCTTGACAGACACGTCATTTCCTGTCTTTTGTTTCAATGTCAAACGTTCCTATATTAAATATCGAAAAACAAAAAGATTCCAAACTATCTGATGATAAACGAAAAAATTGGTTTATCCTTTTACTACTCAACCACAGTAAAAACAATACTATTCAAGAATTAATAAACCAAAGAAAGAAACCCACCACTCTAAAATCCGTGTGGATCCAAAAACATCAAACCTAACCGAACCGAATTTGTGCTGACAGGTAATACCACATAATCTTTTTTCACAAGAAAAACGATCTAACACCTCTCACCCTTTTTAGATACAATATCTGATGAAGCTTAAGTACTTAAGCGAAACGTTATATTTCCTATATAAAAAAATAAATTGCAATATGAAATAATACCAAATTTGCATCCACGTTTTATTCCCACAAGTGAACCAAAACCCAAAATATATATATATAATATATATATATATATATTCAGTTCATTTGGATAAAACTTTTTTTAAAGTTTTCTACCTTTAATCATTCAATGGGTATGAATTCTCACACCTATCACATAATTCAATTTTTTTTTATTTGTACAAAATTCTCAATGAGGGATCTGTAGTGTATCACCTAAATGAATCAATTAGGTGATATAATACATATAGAGTTAGTCAGTTCCGGTCGGGAAGTTGTACGTCCGGATGGCTTAAAGGTGAATAGTGAGTGCTTTATTTAAGTTTGGCTTATAACATACAAATAGACATAGTTTACAAAATCCATCCCGAACACACTGTCAGATCACCCTGTATCCGAGCATAACTAAAAAATCCGAAGTCTTCTGGAATTCCGATCTAATCTCGCGATTACAGAAGCAACAAAATTACTACAAGTTGCTGCACTTGAACAATAAATCATCTGATTCATGACCGGCTACTAGGTGTTTCCCATTCATAACATTTCTGCGCTCATTTTTTCGCCACGGGATTTACGTGCCAGGCGAGTAGCACTTTTTCATTATCGATTGGAATAGAGTAAGTACCTGGCAGTATGTATACTTCACGATTCCGATAGAGGTGTATTTATATTGCGGAGGATTAATTAACGACTTTATTCGAGCAGCGGGTTCCGTTAACTACATAAAGTCGGCGGGTTCACGTTCATTGGTTGGATTATAATGAAATTTCGTAATACGTTGTAAACATATCTATAAAAATATGTTAGTGAGTTTGTTCATAACAACTGTTCTCAGAATTTATTGCACCGATTTTACATCCCATTCCAGTAATTTGATGCAGATGAACAAGTGCCATGAATAATTTTGACAAAATATCGACATATTTTTTGGATAAAGTCGACGACAAATCCATCAAACCTTGCATATGAAATTTGCATATTTCAAATTGTTGAGTTTTGAAACTTTATTGTTTCATCTTCAGAACTCTGAAGGATGAAAACAAATTGCATTGCACAAAAAACAAGATACATAAAAATAAAATAACTAATAAAAAAACTTTTTAAAGAAAAACTTCTATTTAAGCTGTGTACTAAAACATATAAAATAAGTTTAAGTCATCGCTGACAATGATTTAATTATTTTTTGTTGAATTATTTTCATTGTTTCAAAAAGTTTATCGCGCGAAGTGTTCATAAGTAGGTACCAATTGATTTGATTGTGCAGTGATTGGTTGGTAAGTAAGAACTCGTCAAAGTATTTACGTTTTACAAAGTATTCATAAAACTACGTACCAATTAATTTCATTAGACAATGATTGGTTGGTACGTATCAATTTTATTACAATTCGCGCGACAAGCTTTTTGAAACCAAAGAATTTAACAAAAAATCATTGAATCATTGTCAGCTATGACTTAAACTAATTTTATACGTTTTAGTACACTTCTTGAATAAATATTGGGTTTAAAAAGGTTTTTTATTATTTATTTTTTGATTTTTAGTTAGTTTGCCTTAATCTGTTCATTTCTAATAGAGCATCGTTATTACAAGGTATCTTCCATATAAGTTTTGAGCTGAAAGAAATCATGATCTCCGACTCCAAAAACTCTCACACACCAATTTTGAAAAGAATCTGACCATAATCACAAAACTCGTCCGTCATCCTGAAGTCGAGATCTTGAATTTATAGATTTTGACAAAAAAATCATGATTTCTGAACCTGAAAACCCACACATACCAATTTTGAATAAAATATGACCATAATCAGAAAACTCGTTTTCCATATTGAAAATCTCCAACCGCGAAAACCACCGCATTTCAATTTTGAATCGAATCGGACCATAATCACAAAACTCGTCCTCCATCTTGGGGCCGCCATCTTGAATTTAGGAATTTTGACGAAAAAAATCATAATCTCCGACCCCGAAAACCCCCACATACCAATTTTGAATCGAATTGGACCATAATCACAAAACTCGTACGCCATATTGGAGACGCCATATTGGAGCCGCCATATTGGAGCCGCCATTTTGTTTTTCCTCCAACAAAAATTCTATAATGCATTGATACCGGAATTATGAACACCTGCCAAATTTCAAAATAATCGGACGACTAAAAGTCGGTCAAAATACACTTGCAAGATTTGACACTAACTAACAAGTGAAACTAAATAAAAGCTTGTAATAAACATTCCACTGCTTAACTTCCTCATATTCAATTCCAACCTCCATCAATATTTTTCAATTTTTCTGAGGATCAACCAGATTTCTGGTTCACCGATTTGAAGAAGAAACTTTTTTCCCGAAATAAACTCGGCGAATATGAAGGAATGTTTATAAGAACTATTTTGTATATAAATCACTTCGTAATAAGATTTGTGGTAATCGTAGCAGTTGGATAAATACTCTCAATTATTATAATCAATCGATTCATTGCATTTTAATGAATAATTATATTAATTAGGTGAAAATAATGTCGCCTCGTTTTAATACTCGTACTCTTCATGGTTAAAGAGGCATGTAAAGTTGCTTGAGGCATGAAATCGATAAAAGAACGTGAAAGTGACTTTAAGCGTTACATCCAACTTTGAATAGGTTCTTCATCGTGACAGGATTGAAGGAGTTCATAGTTCAAATTGGCAGAACAGGAGCTTTATTTCTAAAATTGAAACAGACAAACGAATATTGCAGGATTTCTATTGTGATAAAGGTTAACAACGAGTTGGTTCTAATGTTCCTTTCACCAAGCATCAACAGATATCGTTTTTTTGTAAACCTTTGTATAAATTGCTCGTTTATTTACAATTTTACCTGTGATATTTTCTGAGAAAGGAAACCTGTTTTTTTATTGAACGGTTTTATTTGTGTGTTGTGTGGGTCAAATCTAGTAATTGAAATGTTACGCCCTTCCTGTTGACCGATTGATTTGAAATTTGGTACACACCTTAAGATCTGATGACAATGCAATTATGTGTATTCAGTATCATTGTAAATCCAAGATGGCCGCCGCCACAAAATGGCGGATCACATATTTTCTTACAACCCCCTCAATATGGATATCAAAGGGCTTGACTAGTAGAATACAGTACAACATGGAAAAAATTCAAAATCCAAGATGGCGTCCGAAACAAAATGGCGAATCGTAGAGTTTAGACAGTCAATACAACCCCCTCAATATGGATATCAAATGGAAGGACTTGACTAGTAGAATATGAATATGGAAAAATTCCAAATCCAAGATGGCGACCGAAACAAAATGTCGAATCATAGAAATTAGACAGTCAATATAATCCCCTCAATATGGATATAAAATAAAAGGGCTTGACTAGTAGAAAACACTACAACATGAAAGAATTCCAAATCCAAGATGGCATTCGAAACAAAATGGTGGATCATAGAATTTAGACAGTCAATACATTAAAACTGAAATCTAGATATCTAATCAAAACAAAGGACTTTGCCAACTTAGAATCGTGATTCAAGCATGAATCCCCTACCCATGTCAAGATTTCGTGTCGAGGACTGTCTGGCGTTAGGGTGGCTAAAAATGATTACACCACCCAAGTTAAGGTAAAAAGTTAAAGCACGTGGATAAAAATGATATGTCGTTAGCGTTTTCTCCTCAAGACTTGGGCATACAGTTTTCAGCAAAGTTCAATTATGGGACGGCTGAAAGAAGGAAGTTGCCCTTAGTTTTGTCATGGGCTTCCACTGTCCACAAAATGCAAGGTAGCACTTTAAACCACGCAGTTGTGTATTTAGGATCGAAATTGTTTGAGGAAGGACAAGCTTACGTGGCACTGAGTCGAGTAAAGTCTTTGGAAGGATTATGTATTGAGGAGTTAGATTGCAACAAACTGACAGGAAAGAAACCTTGTAATAATGAGGCACCAAATGAATGAAATAGAATGAGAAATATTAAGTAACTGAATAAAAGAAACATAATAATGATGCAGATAATGTACTGAAAGCTGAAAAATAATTAGGTAGGCCCAGATCAAACCGCTGGACCTAAGAGCTAAAATTTTGACAGCATATTTTTTGATATTTCATCCCTAAAGGGGTGAAAAGGTGCGTGAGGAGGAGGGTGAAAGTACAGTTGGTTTTGAAATTAGAGTAATGGAAATTAGTATTTGGGCTTCACAAATAAAGATAAATGTATTTCAGTGTTTTTGAAAATTCAACCCGAAAGAAGTGTAAAATCTGTATAGTTAGTTTTGAAGTCAGGATCATAAAAATTGGTATTTGGGGGTCTTTGATACAAATAAAAATACATGTTTCGGTGTTTTTGGAAATGGGAGTTAAATTGGGATTGGAAAAAATAAAATGAACCTTTTTAGTCTTGATAATTAAGCTCCAAAACTAATGCAAGGAACTAAATTTGAGTCGGCGTCAAACAAACAATCAACGATGATGATTAAATTACTTTGAAGAAATGATCAAAACAAAATAACATAAAAATGCAACGTAAAATCTCCAGCGATAAACAATAACATGAAAAAAATGCGCTCTCCGCACGACCACTCGCAACGACGTGTGCCCTCACGTGTGTGCCCTGATATTGACACTTCGAGAACGCTCGGCAATTGCCTGCAAAGGGGCGCGCCGCCGCCGCGCACCCCGCTGCCATCATTTAACGCTTTACGTAATTAATTTGCTTGTTTGTTTGGCGCCGACTCAAAATTAGTTATTTACATTAGTTTAGGAGCTTAGTTATTAAGACTAAAAAGGTTCTTTTTATTTTTTGCTTTTAATGTTTTGTTAAAAAGTTTTTATTTAAGCACATTTTCAGCAGAATCTTTGGAAAATAATGTGGCTTCCACGCGGATCCTGAATATGCATGTAACAATAACGGGGTCCAAAAATATGGATAACAGTGCTAATAGAATTGAAAATATTGAGATAGTGGAACTATTGGTATAATTAAAATAGCCTCTTTTTCTTGAAAAAAATTCTATCTAATAAGTGATTCTTTTTGAGCAGTGTGAAGTTAGCAGCCACTTTTCAGCAGCCATTTTCTGCCCAGCAGCCAAACAACCAGTGGCGGCGGTTATAAATAAAATACGTTGAATATAGTATTGAACAATTGGAAATGAGTTTTTCATCGCTACCGCATGTCGTCTTATATGTGATGTTCATATACATTGCCTTAAAAGATATTTGAACTATTAATGAGCTTCCAGTTATACACTAAAATATTTAAAATAAAAATAGGTCTTTTTTCTGTGAAGGAAAAAAATAGCCGCGTTCATAATTGGAAGAGAGTGTTTTGTACACCAGAAGAGTAGACTGTATGAACGACTTCGATTTGGGAGGCGTCCAAGGGGTGGTTCCACCCTCATAAAATACAAATAAATTGATTTTTCTATTAGGGAAAAAAATAGCCGCGTTTATATTTCTTAGAGAGTGTTTCTTAGAGAATGTTGCTTAATGCATAAAACACTCTCTGCAAAATATGAACGCGGCTATTTGTTTCCTTCACAGAAAAATCGATTTTTCAAGATTTCATGGGAAACCCCCTTGGGCCTTCCAAATCGAAGTGTTCATACATGTTCTTCTGGTATATAAAACCCTCTCTGAGAAATATAAACGCGGCTATTTTTTTCCTTCATAGAAAAATATATTTTTTAAGATTTCACGAGGGCGGAACCACCCCAAATCAAAGTCGTTCATACATAGTACGCTTCTGATATATAAAAGAAATATAAACGCGGCCATTTTGTTCCTTCATAGAATGTTTTTTTTTATGTTTTCATGAGGGTGGAGCCTTTCCTTGGACGCCTCCCAAATCGAAGTCGTTCGTACAGATCTTCTGGTGTATAGAACACCATCTTTCAATTATGAACGCGGCTATTGTTTTCCTTCACAGAAAAAAAAACTTTTTTTATTTTAAATATTTTAGAGTGGAAGCTCATTAATGGTTCAAATATCTTTTAAGGCAATGTATATGAACATCACATATAAGACGACATGCGGTAGCGATGAGAAACTCATTCTCAATTGTTCAATACTATATTCAATGTATTTTATTTATAACCGCCGCCACTGGTCATTTGGCTACTGGGGAGAAAATGGTTGCTAACTTCACACTGGTTTGCTTTTTGCATCGTCATAAATATTAATGACTATGTGAATGTTTATACAGATATGAATTTATTTATTTTGGATTATTGATTGCCTAAGATATTTCACTATTAATTTAAATAAAATTAATAAATATTTACTTTCTTTGGTGAGGTTTCAGAACTACCTCTGTTTCCCCTTTTCAAACCTTTGGTTATACTATATAACGTTTCATGATTTGTTGAAAATATTAACAGGATGTTCATAAAATCAGATGTGGAATCATCTGCGACTGAAAGATGTAGTTCAATGTCCAGCGTGGCTTTAGCCGGGGAAGTAGTTATTTTCTGTTAGAAATTCACAAAAAATAACTTCATTTTTATCGTAGATTTTTCAATTCACAGAAAAATCTTTTTATCAGTATCCAATTGAGAATGTTTCCCTTTTCAATAACGTTTCATCTTATGGATAAATTGCCATAAATTGCCATGTTGTTATATTAAAGTAATATATAGTGGCTAATTTGAATTTTGAAGTTGTTTTCAATAAAAAATTATGATAAAACGATTTTCTTCCAAGTAACTCATCAGTACAAGTTTCATGGAGAGAAAAACCCAGAAAATGTATATAAATGTCTGAAATCTCGAATCTAATGTTAAAGTAGTTGTCACCAATCCTAAATGGCTCAAGGTGTGTTCGGAATGATATAATTATAAGTTCGCATCTCTTCTCTGCGAATATGTGGAGTTTTGACATTATTTCTGAGATATCGTGTTGTTGCCCATTGAAACCTCGTCTGAATGAAGCAATTAAACGAAACCGCGAGCAGTAGATGACGTACGGAAAACGATAAATTCTGCATAGACCCGTATCTCAGCTCGTGTTAATTTTCCAAAAGAAAGACCAACCAGCATCTTTTACTACATAACGTGTCTTGTCTCTATTTCCTCAATAAAGTGCAAATTGTGTCCAGTAAATATGTGCACTTTTTCAAGTTGCCATCACCCATTATGAATAAATCATGTTCGCGTAACACTGAAAAGTTGTTCGATTCAAAACAGGTGCCTTTACGTGGTGTGTTGTTTGTTTCTAACGCTTTGCACACAATGCTACAAGAAGAAATTAATTGCCGGTGTGAATGGTTTCTTGGTCGTGGTTAGAGAACCGTTCGGTACTAATAATCGGTAATGAATATCTGTTTTCAATCGAGTACTGAATAAAAATTACACGAGGAAAAACATATCACGCTACTCTTCTTTCTACATGTCAATCCTTTTTTTTTTTTATGTTCTGGTTCCCACGAAAAGGGATATCCTGTAATGTTCAGAGAACATCGTGGGAACCTAGGGAAAGAAGGTAGGAGTTGGTGTTCTTCTTAAATTTCTGGAGGTTGTATGCCTCGGGGAACACCTCCCTAGGCAATGAGTTCCAAAGCCTCGCTGTTCGTTGGATGAACGAGTCTTTGGAAAGTGATGTTCTGCAGGTCTCCAAAGTGACCACGAAGGGGTGTGATGACTGAACTTGACGGGTTAATCTCGAAGAGACTGCCAAAGCAGGAACGATTGTTGATATTTCAGAAGAGCATCGCCCATGAAAATATCTATAAAATAGAGACAAATCGCCAACTTTTCTACGGTGTTTGAGTAGCGAGTAAGCAGTCACCGACGAGACGAATTGCCCTTTTTTGGACAGAATCCAATAGCCTCAGGATATGTTTAGGTGCCGCACTCCAAATATGGGAACAGTATTCCAGGACAGGTCGGATCTGTGCCTTATAGATCATAAGCAGCTGACTGAGGGTGAAATAGCTCTTGGCACGAAACAGAAAACCAAGTTTTTGGGATTTACATTTTTGCAATGGACCTCACGTGATTTTCCCAGGAAAGGTTATTGCTGATAGTAATACCAAGCATCGATATGGATGGCTTCAGTGGTATGGTTACTCCTGACAAAGTTATGTTAGGCACAGTGAGATCGGCTTTTCTAGAGAAAAGACATGCTTGTGTTTTGTTTGCATTGAATTCTACCAAGTTATTAGATCCCCATTCGAGAATTGTTGCTAAGTCCATATTTATATTATTTACATTTCTTCCTCGTTCATTTCTGGTTTCACGGGCTGATATAGGGGCCCTGGAAGAGAAAGCGGTATGGAGGGTACTATCATCGGCAAAGCTGTGTACTGGACATGAAGTTGCTTTCAACAGGTCGTTGATGTGAAGTAGAAATAGTGTTGGTGCGAGAATAGATCCTTGCGGAACACCAGCATTTATGAGTAGAGTGTTAGATGAAACTCCATCGACCACTACATGGAGAGACCTGTTTGAGAGAAAACTAGCAAGCAGAGAACACAGCTGAGGGGGCAAGCCATAAGACGGAAGCTTGGCGAAGAGTCCCTGGTGCCAAACTCGATCGAACGCCTTGGAGATATCTAATGCCACAGCTAAAGTTTCTCCATACTTTTCAATAGATAGCTGCCATATATGTGAGACGTAAGCGAGCAGGTCACCAGTTGATCTCTGATGGCGGAAGCCATATTGCCTATCGTTGACAATTCCTGAGTCTTCCAGATATTTCATGAGCTCGATGTTGATGGCTTTTTCCATGACCTTTGAAATGATAGATAGCAGTGCGATAGGTCTGTAGTTGCTAGGTAGGGCCTTTTGCCTTTTTAGGACTGGCTGTACTCTTGCAATTTTCCAATTGGACGGAAATACCCCAAATTGTAAGAGTGGTTGAACAACTTGCAAAGAACAGGTGTTAGTTCGGGGCACATTTCTTGAGAACAATCGGCGGATTCCGTCAGATCCACAGGCTTTGTTGGTGTTGAGACCCAGCAAAATCTTTCTGATAGTACGTTGGCGAAAGGTGATCTCGGCATGTGACTGTCAATAGGTGTAATGTTCGGGGTTGTTTTCCCGATGAATCCAGAGTGGAATTTCCAGCAAATAGGTGCGCAAAGATATTGGCTTTTTCCTGGGCAGTCGTTGCTAGTGTTCCATCTTCTTTGGTTAGAGGAGGAAATGAGCTGGAAGTGAAGTTTCTTCCCACAGCTTTGGCGAAAGACCAAAATGAACGGGATCCGTTAGGACATTCAGCAAGTTTTGATCTTATTTTGGCATTGTGCGCATCTTTTGAGCATTCTATTGTCTCTTCGCATATGCTTCTAGCCTCGACATATGCTGCTCTGGTCTCAGGGCCCGGATTTTTTAGCCATCGATGGTATGCTGCCTGTTTGGAAGCCACAGCTCTAGAGCAGTTTCTGTTAAACCAAGTCTTATCGGATGATGTTCTTCTTTCGGTATTCGGTATGTAAGTTTGCATCCCCAACATGATGATTTCAGAAATTGTCTCAGCACATCGTGTTGGATCTACTGAAGAGAAACAAACTCTCTTCCATGGAAACGCTGAGAAAAACATACGAAGACCTTCCCAGTCGGCCGAATTGTAATGCCACATGAGACGGGGTAGTATTGTGCAGCTCGATGGTAGATGGAAAGAGCATGTTGTGGATATGAGGGTGTGATCAGAGTTTCCAAGTGGGGCACAAACTTCTATTCTATACGGGTCAGGATTGGTGGTGAGGAATAGATCTAGTGTATTGGCAGACTGGTTGTTGACATCAGGGATGCGGGTTGGTAGCTCGACCAGTTGTTCTAGACCATGAGTGATGGCGAAGGCCTCGGCTTGACGACCTGCATCATCTGTTTTGTTAGAGAATTTGAGCCAGGCAGCGTTATGTACATTAAAGTCTCCCATGATTATGGTTTCAGCTGTTGGATGGTTCTCCTGAATGTAGTCCAGTTTGAGTGATAAAAACTCAAAGAGGTCGTTATATGAAGGTTCATTAGGTGATAGGTAAAGGCAGCAGAGGAACTTAGTCAGTTTGGTATCAGATAGCTTGAACCACATCACATCAAAGTCTTTCGGTTCCAAACTCTCTTCACGCTGGCATGAAAGGTTAGCCTTAGCGTAAAGGCAGACTCCACCTTTGAACCTGAATCGAGAATCGAGTTCGTAACCAGGACAAAGCATATGGACCTTGTTGGTGGACGAGTTTACTTGTGTTTCTGTTAGAGCCAGAATATCCGGTTTTTTCGTCTGTAGGTGATGGTGGACGTCATTGATGTTCTTGTTGAGTCCGCGGATGTTGCAAAAATTAATTTTTAATGTTGAGTCCCCTCGAGTACCTCTCGCCCGGAAATCCGAATGGAGAGGTATTTTACTTCCGGAGTGTTTTACTCTAGGAGACTTCATCATTATTACTATTAGGATGCACCTGAAAATAAAGGAGGAATTGGGGAAAAGGAAAGAGGGAGACCGGAAAGTATCGACCGAACACTGAAACATGGAATGGTCCATTTCACAGCACACAAAGTCGATATGGTGGTATTTCACCGGGCGATGAGACCATCTTCCACCTACGGTTATCCTTTTAGTCGCCTCTTACGACAGGCAGGATTTACCATGGGGCTATTTTTAAAGCCGACCCCATACGACATTCCCAAGCGTTTTTCGCTCAACGCCAACGTCTGGAATTGATACACCACCGTATTTTTTTCTGTTAGAATTTTAAATTGACACCTAATAGACATAAATGATGTAACAAGTTTCGTGTTGTTCTTCGTTAACGTCCACTAATCACAACAGACCGCAAGAGTTGAACTCAAAACCGATTTTTTTTCAAAACGGTTTCAATAACACACATAGTTTCAGATCAAACCCGTTCTCCAAACTCCCACAACCCAAAAGATAACCAACCACACAAGAATATCCTTTAGTCACCATAAGAAATACAATAGTATTATAAGGTTTTGTCAAGAGTATTTAAATAAAAACACCAAATAAATAACTAAATAAACAAATGGGAGGTGAACAATTACAATATAAATATCACTGTTTCACTAGAATATACATAACTATAATTTATTTTTTTGTGTCTACGTAGATTGTAACTTCGAAATATATTAGTTGGTGTTGAAGTCAAATGATAAGAATTCGTCGATACTATAAAAAGCGTTTTCCAAGCAGATATTCCCCATGTAATTTGAAAACGAAGCTGTATTTAAGTTTTTTATATCTTCTGGTAGTTTATTAAATAAAATAGGACCATAATAATTTTTCGAAAAACGGCAATGATTTAGTCTTGTGAATTCAATTTTAATTTGTTGTGATTGTCTGGTGTTATGTGAATGAAAATAGTTCTGATTTAGATATAAGTGAGGATTTTTTTTACATAATTTATGCACGAATAGATGTAAAGAGAAGGTAGTGTAAACATTTTATTATTAATAAATGTTGTTTCAACGTCTTCTTGATAACCCAGTTTGAAGATAACTCGCAAAACTTTTCTTTGCAGTCCAAACACTCTTTTTGCATGAGGTTTTCCTATCGTATATCAAAGGAGTCACCGACAACATAGGCAGAATCTCAGCGTGACATAAAAACAATTTCCAGAGCGATTAATGAAATATCTAATTACCTCAGATCTCTTAAAGATAACATAGCTGATGAGTAGGAATATATGAAATACCATACTCCGAATGTCTTGGGACATACATAGGACAAACTAACAGGCGAGTCGCCAGCCGAGTTTACGAACATCAACTTGTTGTCCGACACTTGGGCCCTTTTTCGACTATGAAGAAACAGGCGAAATAATGTATTTTGATCACACCAGGAGCATTGCCACACAAACACATGGACACAAACTACCCAATACTTGACGTTTCGGACGTCCATCGTCTTAATGGATTTAAAAGATTTTCACGACATTTCGAATGCTTGTATCTGCAATCGTTTTCAGGTGAATACTGACAAGTTTGGGTGCTACTTACCAATTTATATGTCTGTCGGTGCAATGGCGCGTGTAATTTTGCTTGCGCGGTGTGGTGGTGCGCGAGAATTGAGGTTAGTAGAGGCTATCATAGGAATAAATATATATTTACTGGATAAATTAAGTGAAAAACCAGTTTTGAAGATTTGTCGATGCATTTATCTTGTAAGTGCATGGTTTGGAAAATCTGCGCTATGATATTTATCGAAATCTATTTTCGAAAATTAAAAAAAAAAATGACTGGTTGGATTCGAACTCCGGTTGCCTTTTCCGTGGCCTGCTCCTTAGCTAACTAGACCATCTCGGCTTTGTTATAAGCATAATTTTGAATGCCTCATGACTTTACGCATATATTAATTGAGTTTTGTGTGATTTGTGCTATTTTGAGATTTTTATGAAGTTGTTAGTGGTTTTACAATTCTACATGAAATATTTCTAGCTCCGCGTGATATTCTGGTTACCTACCCACGACACCCATTGATTGTATGAGAATATGGGAGTTATATGATTCACAGCCTCACTTGGCTTATTTAACAGTCTGAAAAATGTATATGAATATTTGAATTCCAATGTCAAATCACTGTATGTAGTGAGCTCGAAACCCCTTATTTAATCCATTTTGCATTTCTTGTTTCCTTACAGGAATTTAATTATATATAATATATGAATTGAATGCGTTGACATATAATGACAGGTGACAGGGCATAGTGTGGTGTTATCGAAAAACAATATCGAATCTACTAGTGGTTTTATCGAAAAACAATATCGAATCTACTAGTGGTTTTTAGTATAAAACAGCGAGAAGACGTTTTATCACTATAAAACTGATCTGATTGGTTCTCTATTTGAAATTTCGGTCATTTGATTGGCTCAAAATAATGAGGGAAATTCAGTATAAAACAGCGAGAAGACGTTTTATCACTATAAAACTGATCTGATTGGTTCTCTTTTGAAATTTCAGTAATTGATTGGTTCAATGTCAAAGCTGAAAATAGTCCAAGAGATCTAGAATTTTTTCAAGTTAGTACTTTCATGAGAAACTTAAAAATTCAGTAACATCAATTTGACGTAATTATTTTCTTCGGTAAAAATGTGGTTGCAGATCTGTCATTATTTTCGCAAATTTTATACAATGAAATATGTATCAAGAACAAACGGATGAACCATAACCTCCTTTTTTTCCATAGAAGAAGACCTATTCAATTTTAGTCCAGACATTGTTAGACGATTGAGTTGAAAAGTTTTGTTCATTCCCTCAGAATTAGAGATTCATTCGACAATTCCAGGCAAGTTTTTCAACCATGTTTGTTAAAATAATCTGATAAAACTTGTTTCACATAAAACTATAGTCGCAATAAATGTGTTATGATTTGAAATCAAACGCTCTTCAATTTGGAACAGAACTAGTTTTATTCTGAAACTCGAGTCAAGCTTTTTCACTTTTCTTTATCGACCTCTGTATCATTATTTCTCGGTCCCTCAGATAGATCTCTAATTTTCAATCTACGAGTACAAACAAACAATCAAAATTAAAATTTTAAATTGTAGTTACCAAATTATTTGAAAAAAAAAACAATTTTTTCAGTTACTAAATCTTTCAGAGTCCGTATTGCAAAATAGCGGATATTTTTAGAAACATATATTCAATTGTCCTTGTACTTGGTAACAGTAATTGTGATTCTTCTTTAGTTTATATTCATTATTGCGCAAGTCCATCATATAATTGATTTTACTAACCAATTACATTACATGGATATTGATTCCGGTCTTATAGAACCATCAATTGCTAGCAAAATAATTCAAATTGATTGGCACTTGTCATTAGGCGACTCGATTAGTTTTCAAGGATTCTGCTCCACTTGTGGATTGCTCAGTTGAGAAATCATGACAATTTACAAGGAATTATACGTAACTGGACTAATAATGTAGCAGTTAATAATTCCCGTAATAACTTTGTAAATTGCAGAAAATCATTGGGATTTATTAACAAATGGTTTGCCTTGTCACATTTGATAAATAACATGATGCTATAGCGTGACGGAAATATATATTCGTAGGGATATTTCAAGTTGAGAATGATGACTGGTTTCATAAAAAACAAATATGATTTCATTCCATCAAATGGGAATTCATTCCGTATAAGATATTTTTTTTCAATTTTGGAGGTTATATATAAATAAATAATTATTGTTTTTGTTCAGTTGTAAAGAAAGAGATATCATATGCGAATGTGTTGGTAAATTTCATTCGGCTAGTGCTGATTTCTAATGTTGATTGTCTTACACAAATCCGTGCTAATTAGATGTTTCGTTCTACATTCCACATCGATGAACTGCAGTATTTATTCATTGTAGCTCAAAATCAAAATTTGAAATTTCGTTTTGCATTGTTGATCGAAAAAATTAGCATCTTGGTATATTATGACTTCTTGTTTGTTATTTTTTAAAGAAAGTATTTTTGAGATCATTTATGTTTAGCAAAAATAATCATTCAGAAGGTAGACCGTGTGTCAAATTTGTAAGCAATGCCCAAGCCCCTTTCGAGGCAAGATCGGGAGAACCAAAATAGCATATGGGCGAACCTTGATACTCTCATCCCCTCCGCATCATCAACCCCCACTTCAAAAGTTCAAATTTCAACCCCCATGTGTGATACATCATTGAAAAGCTCGTTAAGAATGCTTTTCAGTGGCATCCTATGGGGGATGGGAGTTACGAGGTTCGCTAATATGGTTTTTTTTTTAGTCAGATTACATAAAAAATAATAAAAGCGTTAAGAGAGATTCGTACTCTTCTCCAATTTTCGATTGTCGAATTAGAGGTTTTCAGAAAAATAGAAATGCTGTTTGTGTTTTCCAGTGAATGAATGTCTTTTCTTTCCGAGCTTGATTGATGGCTTCTGAAATTCACCTTTCCGATTGGCCGCGCCATCGGGTGTTTTTCATTTCCGAGATATTCCCACTGGCAACTTTCAAATTTGACAGACTGTGTTCTCAAAATACCGTATTCTACTCGATACATTTATGCCAATACACTAGATCTTTTCCTCACCACCAATCCTGACCCATATATAAAAGAAGTTTGTGCCCCACTTGGAAACTCTGATCACACCCTCATCTCCACGACATGCTCTTTCCATTTACCATCAAGGTGCACAATACCACCCCGTCTCATGTGGCATTACAATTCGGCCGACTGGGAAGGTCTTCGTATGTTTTTCTCAGCGTTTCCATGGAAGAGAGTTTGTTTCTCTTCAGTAGATCCAACATGATGTGCTGAGACAATTTCTGAAATCATCATGTTGGGGATGCAAACCTACATACCGAATACCGAAAGAAGAACATCATCCGATAAGACCTGGTTTAACAGAAACTGCTCTAGAGCTGTGGCTTCCAAACAGGCAGCATACCATCGATGGCTAAAAAATCCGGGCCCTGAGACCAGAGCAGCATATGTCGAGGCTAGAGGCATATGCAAAGAGACAATAGAATGCTCAAAAGATGCCCACAATGCCAAAATAAGATCAAAACTTGCTGAATGTCCTAACGGATCCCGTTCATTTTGGTCTTTCGCCAAAGCTGTGAGAAGAAACTTCACTTCCAGCTCATTTCCTCCTCTAACCAAAGACGATGGAACACTAGCAACGACTGCCCAGGAAAAAGCCAATATCTTTGCGCACCTATTTGCTGGAAATTCCACTCTGGATTCATCGGGAAAACAACCCCCGAACATTACACCTATTGACAGTCACATGCCCGAGATCACCTTTCGCCAACGTACTATCAGAAAGATTTTGCTGGGTCTCAACACCAACAAAGCCTGTGGATCTGACGGAATCGCGCCGATTGTTCTCAAGAAATGTGCCCCCGAACTAACACCTGTTCTTTGCAAGTTGTTCAACCACTCTTACAATTTGGGGGTATTTCCGTCCAATTGGAAAATTGCAAGAGTACAGCCAGTCCCTAAAAAAGGCGAAAAGGCCCTACCTAGCAACTACAGACCTATCGCACTGCTATCTATTATTTCAAAGGTCATGGAAAAAGCCATCAACATCGAGCTCATGAAATATCTGGAAGACTCAGGAATTGTCAACGATAGGCAATATGGCTTCCGCCATCAGAGATCAACTGGTGACCTGCTCGCTTGCGTCTCACATATATGGCAGCTATCTATTGAAAAGTATGGAGAAACTTTAGCTGTGGCATTAGATATCTCCAAGGCGTTCGATCGAGTTTGGCACCAGGGACTCCTCGCCAAGCTTCCGTCTTATGGCTTGCCCCCTCAGCTGTGTTCTCTGCTTGCTAGTTTTCTCTCAAACAGGTCTCTCCATGTAGTGGTCGATGGTGTTTCATCTGACACTCTACTCATAAATGCTGGTGTTCCGCAATGATCTATTCTCGCACCAACACTATTTCTACTTCACATCAACGACCTGTTGAAAGCAACTTCATGTCCAGTACACAGCTTTGCCGATGATAGTACCCTCCATACCGCTTTCTCTTCCAGGGCCCCTATATCAGCCCGTGAAACCAGAAATGAACGAGGAAGAAATGTTAATAATATAAATATGGACTTAGCAACAATTATCGAGTGGGGATCAAATAACTTGGTAGAATTCAATGCAAACAAAACACAAGCATGTCTTTTCTCTAAAAAAGCCGATCTCACTGTGCCTAACATAACTTTGTCAGGAGTAACCATACCACTGAAGTCATCCACATCGATGCTTGGTATTACTATCAGCAATAACCTTTCCTGGGAAAATCACGCGAGGTCCATTGCCAAAAGTGCATCCCAAAAACTTGGTTTTTTGTTTCGTGCCAAGAGCTATTTCACCCCCAGTCAGCTGCTTATGATCTATAAGGCACAGATCCGACCTGTCCTGGAATACTGTTCCCATATTTGGAGCGCGGCACCTAAACATATCCTGAGGCTATTGGATTCTGTCCAAAAAAGGGCAATTCGTCTCGTCGGTGATGCTTCGCTTACAAACTCGCTCACTTGTCTGGAACACCGTAGAAAAGTTGGCGATTTGTCTCTATTTTATAGATATTTTCATGGGCGATGCTCTTCTGAAATATCAACAATCGTTCCTGCTTTGGCAGTCTCTTCGAGACTAACCCGCCAAGTTCAGTCATCACACCCCTTCGTGGTCACTTTGGAGACCTGCAGAACATCACTTTCCAAAGAATCGTTCATCCAACGAACAGCGAGGCTTTGGAACTCATTGCCTAGGGAGGTGTTCCCCGAGGCATACAACCTCCAGAAATTTAAGAAGAACACCAACTCCTACCTTCTTTCCCTTGGTTCCCACGATGTTCTCTGAACATTACAGGATATCCCTTTTCGTGGGAACCAGAACATAAAAAAAAAATTATTACTTTGTTTACTCTAAATGGTTGTATTCAAGCAATGTATTTATATATTTATTATATATATATATATCTGATCGGGGTCATCCAATGGGCGGTAATGTCTTTCTTGGTTCTAAAATGTCCTCGTGGAAAAAATTTACCCCACGAGTCTCATGATTTCCACATTTATATGCTTATTGAAATTCAATATACTCATGAAGAGGTAGAGACACTCCCATGGGACTATTGCAGATTAGAATACCGATGAAAGAAACTCTGCTAATCACATACACCGACCGGTTTTCGATAAATGTACCTCAAATGTTATAAATTTGATCACAGATAATACTACCGGTGTAGACCAATCAACAGAGCAGAAAATGGCCGATTCTGTGACAAAAATAGTACCAGGAAACAGACTTTGCCATCATACGGAAGACGATCCGTAGTTATACTCTGTCATGTTTCCTACTCGCAACTATCATTGCTTAATTGAGTTGCATTTAGGAGAAAATAAAATAACTAATAAAAAACCTTTTTAAAGACAAGCTTTTATTTAAGCCGCCGTGGACTAGAACGTGTAAAATAAGTTTAAGTCGAGCCCGACAATTAATTTTTGTTGAATTATTTGTTTTCAAAAACCTTGTCGGGCGATGTGTTCATAAAAGTAGGTAACAATTAATTTGAAAATGGAAACATTCTCAATTGAATATTGAATAGAAATATTTTTCTGTGAATTGAAAAATCCACGATAAAAATTTTGTTTGATTTTCGTGAATGTATAACAGAACGATGGAAGATAGTGACTAAAGTTTATCTTTCAGTCGCAGATGATTCCACATCTGATTTTATGCACATCCTGTTCATATTTTCAAACAAATCAACCAATTAATTCCATTGGACAACGATTGGTTGGTAAGTAACAACTTGTCGAAGTATTAATTTTATTACAATTCGCGCGACAAGCTTTTTGAAACCAAATAATTCAACAAAAAATAATTAAATCATTGTCAGCGATGACTCAAATTTATTTTAAACGTTTTATAGCACACGGCTTAAATGAAAGCTTGTCTTTAAAAAGTTTTTTCAATAGTTATTTTATTTTTTGCTTTTTAGTTAGTTTGCCTTCATCTGTTCATTTCTAATAAAGCATCGTTATTACAAAGACTCTCCGAATCTGAAAACCCCCACATATCAATTTTGAATAAAATATGTCCATAATCAGAAAACTCGTCCAAAGAAATCATAATCTCCGACCCCCAAAACCCCCGCATACCAATTTCGAATCAAATTGGACCATAATCACAAGTTTTGTGTTTTTTTTTGTTTTGTTCGTTCTGGTGCCGCCTTATTGAATTTATGAATTTTGACACCTCCCACCTACCAATTTTGAATCAAATCGGACCATAATTACAAATCTCGTCCCCATCTTGGAGCCGCCATTTTGTATTTTTCTCTAACAGAAATTCCATAATGCATTGTCACCGGAATTATGAACACCTGTCAAATTTCAAATTAATCGGAGGACTACAAGTCGGTCAAAATTAACTTGGAAGATTTGACCCGTGAAACGATATAAAAAATAAAAGCTTGTACAATTTTTTTTTTTCGTTTTTTGCTTGTAACATGAAAATGTTAGAAACGAAAAAAACCGAAAAAACCTGAAAAATCAACGTTTTTTCAAAAATTCACAACACCGGCATTTTCAAAGTTGTAGCACAGACTCTTCGAGATATAGTAGTGATTGATATGTACTTCATGTGCAGAAAACTCAGGCACTATCGATTAATTCGTTTTTACATAATCGCAATTAAATTTTTTTAATGCACCTTATTGGAGCAAGCCTAGATGCGTCATAGGTGGTCCGACTTCAATATTTCAAGTAGAAGTATAATATTACGTTTATTCTCATTTTGCGTTAAAATGCTGCGAAATAGGTGAGAAATAGTTTCCAGAGTGGAAAAATTGATTTTTCCGGAGGCGATTGCTCTGAAATTCTGGAAACTATAAAAACAACTATAAAAAAATACAGAATTTTTCCGGAAAAAAAGTTTTTCTGCGAACGCCAATCGATTCAGAATAGCCGAATTAGTCTAAGGACAGAATTTTGGATCGATTAGGAGAAAAGTTGGAAGTCGAAATTTTTGCAGAAGGCCTAGACCCCTCGAAATGGTGAAAATCCAAAGTGTTCCTATCGATCTTCGGTTTGCACCAAATCGTCGAAATGTGGTACATGTGGTAGCCCATTCTGACAGCCGTAAAATGCGAAAATCAGAGAGGAATCCGAAAAAACCGCTAGAGGGCGCAAGCGTCGACTTTGACATGTGTCAAAAAAATTGAAAAAATTAAGAAAATTACTCAATACTATGTAAAAATGTCCGCTGAATCAAAAAATTTACTTTCACTTCGTACGGAGCAAAGCTGAGCGAGCGTCCCGACGTTTCGACTCTTTATGACATCATAGCTCCATTAGAAAAAAGCACATTTTTTTATTCAGCGGAGTTTTTCACGAATAGAAAAGTTATTTTTGGAATGACTTTATGCCTATGTAAAAATATCCGCTGAATCCAAAAAAGTTACTTTTACTTTGTTCGGAGCAAAGCTAACCGAGCGTCCCGACGTTTCGATTCTTTATGACATCATAGCTCCCTTAAAAAAAAACAAATTTTTTCATTCAGCGGAGTTTTTAAATTATAGAAAAGTTATTTTTGGAATTACCTTATTCCTATGTTAAAATAGCCGCTGAATCCAAAAAAGTTACTTTCACTTAGATAGGAGCAAAGGTAAGCGAGCGTCCCGACGTTTCGACTCTTTATGACATCATAGCTCCCTTCGAAAAAAACAATTTTTTTTGTCAGCAGAGTTTTTTACGAATATAAAAGTTATGTTTGGAATGACTTTATTCCCATCTAAAAATGTCGCTGAATCCAAAAAAGTTACTTTCACTTAGATAGGAGCATAGATAAGCGAGCGTCCCGACGTTTCGACTTTTTATGACATCATAGCTCCCTTAAAAAAAATGAATTTTTTTATTCAGCGGAGTTTTTCACGTATAGAAAAGTTATTTTTCGAATGACCTTGTTCCTATGTAAAAATATCCGCTGAATCCAAAAAAGTTACTTTCACTTTTATATGAGCAAAGCTAAGCGAGCGTTCCGACGCTTCGACTCTTTATGACATTATACCTCCCTTTTTTTAAATCTCAAATTCGACACGGGTGTCATTTAAAATGCGTTTTTGCCGGTCGAGTTCGAAACGTCGTAAAAATTGAAAAGGAGTTTAGGCATTGCTTTTATTTATTAAACATTTTCCTAATCCGACCTGATGGAATGTTTCAAATCTATTGAAAACTATAACGTTCAACTTACTAACGAAACCGTGTAAATCAAATCGGTGAAAATGAGGAACTAAAATACTTTTTTCTGGTGCAGATGTCAATACAAGATGTATAGAAGAAACGTGCGTGGGAATGAGCAGCGGTACCGCAATCGCAGTTTCAATTCGGGATCTATGCACCTGTCGATGCCATGCTCATCTTCCAGCCTTCAGAGAGGATTTGGGGATATGCGTAGATGACATCCATGGTGAGTGTTATTATATTTATATGATGTAATGCTGGTGATATATTTCCGTATTGCGAGAGTAACTGAGCAACTTATTATGTGTCGTTTGGTATACTAAAATAATCAGTCGCAATTTCTCATTATTAATGTTGCAAATGAACAGTTCTTCTCATATCAAGAAAATGTGGATCGATGAAATTTATTGAGATTCATATCAGGATGCAAAAAACCCATTAGCTGAGATACGTTCTAAAAATCTAAAAAATAAAATGACTATCTCAATTTTTAATAGCTCAAAATGTTTGTCGTAGGGACTATAACGTTCATCGACTCCACAACTACCTATATAATGTATCATATATCAAAAATCAAAATTTTACAAATCCTTTTTTGTTCATTTTTTTTATTCTCATCTCAATCTTAATAAATGTGTGTCGTAAGGACTATGACGTCTATCGGCTCCACAGCTACGTATACAATGCCAGTTAGAGGAAATATGTAACAAAAACGGATATTTTCAACTTTTTTCAATCTTGATTGTAAGAAGTGAAAATTTGGAACAGAAAGTATATACGAAAAGTGGTGGAATTTCACCAATTCACCGTCTTGAACTCAACAATCTGTTTAGAGTATTTCAGGAGAAGTTAGTTTTCATAGTTAAGTAACACAGAAATACTTCAATAGCTCCATATTTTGTTCAAAACTTCGTTAACTTGTGTCTTCGTAATCTGTAACAAATGCCCTACCATCTCAGGGTGTCTTGAAAGATACCAAAAGCCACGGTTTTCATTTAATAGATTTTTCATGCTCCAGAAACCAAATGATCTACAACTTTTGAATCAAGCACCTTTTCTAATATAATCGCACCATCAATTGTGTAACGAAGCATCTCTAAAATGAAACCATCGTAGGACACTCGATAAGCTATAATAGCAGAATTATTTCAACGTTTCTCCGAAGTTCTCAGATACTCGGTACTGAAATCATTTACTAGGATGAGATATGTCAATCGGTCGTTGCCAATCATCGACCGATTCCTGATAATCGATGAAACCTGCTCTTTTTTTATGCGAAGCCACACATACTGCGCACCAATTATCCGTTCGGTCTCTTCCTGAATACCTACCAACAGTATTTATTGTTATATCTTGTCGATCATGGGCGTAGAGTCGTTTGAGGATATTGAAAAGTTGAAACGACAAATACAATTAGTATTGTTTATTCTAAACTAGCTAATTCGACAGACGTTGTCCTTTCCAAATTTCTAAATTCCCTAAAAAAAATTCCTGAAAACTCTCGTCCGCGTAGAGTTTATTTTTTCCTTTGTTTTTTTGTGTTATTCCATCTAGGTTATGATTTTGACTCTGCCCGCTTCCTGTTTTCCCTTTATCCCGTATTTTCGTTATCCCGTTACCGAGTTATCCCGTTTCCCGTTATCCCGTTTTCCCGATATCCTGTTTTCCCGTTATCCCGTTTTTCCTTTATCCTGTTATTCTGTTTTCCCGTTTTCCAGTTATCCCGTTTTTCAGTTATCCCGTTTTTTCGTTATCTTGTTATACCGTTTTTCTATTCGTTATCCCGTTTTCCAGAAAAAAATTGCCAAATCGGTGCAGCTGTTCTTAGGATATGAGCTTAACTTCAGTGCTCTGGCGCGCGAATATTTAAACCAAAATTACAATAATCGTTGGATAGGTCGCGGAGGAACACATGCATGACCACCTAGGTTCCCGGACCTCAATAGTTTAGATTATTTCATACCATCAACATTATTAGATATGAAAGTGGAAATATTGTGTCCGAAATATATAATGAAAAAGGGGGAAATTTTTAAATTAAAGAAAAAAAAGCATCCTCAAGTGGGAGTCGAACCCACGACCTTATGATTTCTAGCCATACGCTCTACCATCTGAGCTATTCGAGGACATAGGAATCGACACACACTCGTGAACACTTTTCTTCCATAATTTAATATTCATGTGAGAAATGAATCGAAAATCAAACGTACTCATCACTGGCCGTCGAGATCCAGTACCTGTCACTCAACTTCATCCTCATTCTTTAATTTAATAATTTGTCCTCTATGCCACAAAATTCCCCCTTTTTCATTATATATTTCGGACATAATATTTCCACTTTCAGCTTATAAATTTGGTTAGAGATCATCTACTTAGATCTGCTACTGAAATTTTCGAATGACGATGAAGTTGAGTGACTGGCAATGGATCTCGACGGCCAGTAATAAGTACGTTTGATTTTCTATTCATTTCTCACATGAATATTAAATTATGGAAGAAAAGTGTTCACGAGTGTGTGTGTCGATTCCTATGTCCTCGAATAGCTCAGATGGTAGAGCGTATGGCTAGAAATCATAAGGTCGTGGGTTCGACTCCCACTTGAGGATGCTTTTTTTCTTTAATTTAATGATGTGTCCTCTATGCCACAAAATTCCCCCTTTTTCATTATTAGATATGATATTCATTGAGAAATCTTCAAATTCTCCAGAAACCTTTTTTTGTGCTTTCATTTTTCAATTTCTAGTGAATATTACTGGAAATACAGAATACCTGAATTTATTATAAAGTGCTTTGTAAGCTCGAGTCCAGAGATCGTAGGTTCGAATCCTACGTAAGTTAATTAAAAAATCAGCAAGTGTTGTATAAAAAATATTGTACGATACATTTGTTAAAAGTGTTCTTATTTTGTTCGTGGGTTGTTCCACTCGCTGACGCTCGTTCCCCCACTCACAAAAAAATGCTACTTTTAATACTTGTATCAGAAATAACTACTATGTAATTGAGCTTTATGGACTAAACTTACTTATAATATAAATACCTATTACAAAAGGAAGAATGTATTAGTTCTATCTGTGAACTGATGAAGTATTGACGTTACGCTTCTGTAATCTCTGGTCCATTAGCGGTTATGAGGAGAGACGAATGCATTTTAGCATACCGCTGATCGCCTTATCATGTCGACCACCTGCGAAAAAGCTTTTTCTGATTTATGGTTGCGGACGATAAAAATATCGCACGTCAACTATCTAAGTGGGGTATTATTAGTCATGCCCCATTGGTGGATTCCATAGGGTTTCAATTATGATTTCATGTGGTCGAAGGAAGCATGCATTGGCAGGCATAGGAAAATGATTGCTCGATCAATCAATCAATCAATCAAACTTTTATTGAATAAGTGTTTTTTCACAATAAATATCAGAACAAAAGAAGAAAATTCATAACATCATTGCAAAATACTGACTAATTCAACAGGTCAAACATCGGGATATACACACATATATATATAATAAAACACATTGTATTCGCACACTTAAGAGTAAGTTGCAAATTAAAATTGAATATGATTCGCGATTACACTGAACAAACAATCGACAAGTAAGTATTAAAAGAAATTCCTCAAAAACACATTAAGGTGTTTGGAGATACTCATCAACGGAGTAGTATGCATGCTGAAGTAGAAATACCTTAAGTTGCCTTTTAAACAGAAAGATATTTGAGGTCAATTTCATGTCTTCACTAAGATGGTTATACAGCTTGACCCCATAGCACATGGGATGATTATGAGATACTGCCAATCTGCCGTAAGGCTGATGGAGTTGTGAAGAATCTCTGGTAAAATGATCATGAATTTGTTCATTTTTGGGTATGCTTGAAATATTTTTCTTGATATATATTAAAGTATGATAAATATACAAACTAGGCATTGTCAGTATATGAAACTGTATGAATAATGGCCTGCAATGATCCCTTGAGGATGCACCTGCCATAATTCTGATTGCCTTCTTTTGTACAACAAATACTTCATGGGCTTTGGCAGCTAATCCCCATTGTTCTAGTCCGTAGGCTATAACAGCCTGGAACAAACTGTCGTATAGGAGTTTGAGAACATCGAATGATACCGTATGCTTTAACTGTCGAAGTAAATATATATGTTTACTTAGCTTTAATTTAACACTTATGATATGATCCTTCCAGGTTAGCTTATTATCAATGGTGACCCCTAACAATTTTGTGGAATTCATTTGATGTATCGTCTCCTTATTTATTTTAATCAGATAACTTATGTCTACTGGAGTGTTTTTTGCAACAAAATTAAGCATTTGAGATTTGGGAGTATTTAGCAGCAGACCATTTAGGGAGCACCACTCAGAAATTTGAGCTGTGACTATTTGAGCTCTATTAATTACTTCAGAACTATTCCCAGCAGATACCAAAATATTAGTGTCATCAGCAAAGACCACAGTGATAGAGGCTTCCGTGCAGAATTTTGGAAGATCATTGATGAAAACTAAAAATAAAAGTGGTCCCAAAATGGAGCCTTGTGGAACTCCAATTGATACACTTTTTACACTCGAACTTGTCCCATTTACACTGACCATCTGACTCCGACCTGCTAGGTAAGACGTAAGCCAATTCAGTGCAGAACCACGTATTCCGTAGATCTGCAGTTTATGCAACAGCACTGCATGGTCAACAAGATCGAATGCCTTGCTCATGTCAAAGAATAAGCCTAAAATTTGCTGTTTTTTGTCTAGCATTTCAACTACATGCCTGATAAGCTGATCAATAGCTGTAATAGTAGATCTATTTTTTCTATAACCATTCTGGCTGTGTGAAAATAATCTGAATGTCTCAAAAAAGTCATATAACCTTTGATAAAAGCAACATTCCAAGATCTTAGAAAACTGATTGAGTAAGGATATTGGTCTATAGGAGGAACAATCCTCGCGAGAACCTTTGTTTTTGTAAATAGGTAAAATTTTTGGAAATTTCAAGATGTTTGGAAAACTCCCCTCAATGAACGAAGTGTTCACGATATGGCTCAGTGGCTCAGAAATCAAATTGGCTACCTTTTTTATGACATGGCCCGGAATTTCGGATCGGTTTATTCCACCAGGAATAGTTGTGTAACACTTATTTTACAGCGAAAAATGTTAAGATCCAGTATTGAGTCGCCGTGTTCTCAAAAGATACTTCCAGAAAGGATATTGTCTAGAAAATGTTGGTCTTATTGAACCCTTTATTTCTCGATTAATAAAAAAAATTATATTATTGACGTAAAAGTTCTTTACGCACGCTTGACTTGAGGAGTAAGCTGCGTGACGAGAGCGTTACGAAAAGTGTGATCGGGCGAGGCGAACGGTCTCGACAAAGGTGAGTGCGTATCTCATACTAGTTGCTTTTTCCTTGTCTATTTTCTCCCTCTACTAATACGCGGCATTCTACTCACGACATTGGGGCGCGTTTGATTCTCTGCCCTTTTCTTGTCTCTCTCGCTCTTTCTCCTTGTTACTCTTCCGTATTTCAGCCTCGCGTTTCTACAATTTACTTCAGCAAATTTTTAAATAATAAAATACTTATTAATTGTAGAGGTTCGCCATTACAAATAATTGGTGACATCGTGATTGAACATGACAATAATCAAATGGAAGTTGATGATGAAAATCCACATAGATCATGTACAAAAACCGAGAGTTAGGTAAATTAATTTTTATTTTATTTTCATAATCATTCATGACTAATAATAATTTACTAAATTTACCAAACTAAAATGATGAAGAAAAGGGGAACATTCTCAATTGACGATGGAAGATTGTTATAACCTGATGTAGGGGGAGACTCTAAAGACCCCACCACTGACCAGTTATTGTTAAAACCTGAGTATATACAGAGTGTTATGAATACCCACACCACTCCGAAAACCCAAGTGTTTGTCGAACCTCACAGTAACCTTTCTTGAAGAAACACTCTAGAAATTCCAATAGAAGGATTTTACAAATACCATCAATTGATGTCTAACTATACTGGTATTATTTGTATGCACTCTACTCAATACTAAATCTTTTTCACACAATTGACAGTACAAGAGTGTGTCTTACAAAAAGTCATTAGAGGTTCTATACTGAAGTTTGTGCAACTAAACATTGACACAAAGAATGTACTTAGAGAGCGGTCAAATCCAAGTAATTCCTTCAAATATATGATCGAGGTTCGTTTAATCTATGTACTCAGTCATACCTCAAGCTATCAAAACAGATGAAATAATAATATGGTTGTAAATTTAAAAGATATAATTAAAATCAATATTCGAAACAATACACAAAACCATTAATCAACAAATCGTATAAACCCATTGTATATAAATTCACCAGAAAATATGAATGTAAAAATAGCAATAAAATCATAGCAATAATCAAATCATATCAATTACACAGTTTTATAATTTTGAGGCATGAACAATATATTTTTATTCAAAGGTAGATAAATCAATCATAGTAAATATTCTAATACTTATTTCCTGCGTTATCAGTATATTGTAAAATTGTATTTATCAAAGTTCACAAATCTAAAATACTTAAATCAATTCTCTGGATTAAAACAATTAACATTGTAATTGTTTTTCTTCAATGGACAACATCTTTAGTATGTTGTAGGACTTTAAAACATAATAGCAAAATTTTCAATAAAAATCAATGGATAGTATTAATCATTTTATACATATTTCTGAAACAAGCCACTATCAAAATCTGATGAAATAATAAATATTTATCAAAGTAATTGAATCACACTTCAATGAATTTAAAGTATGAATGAGGAAAAATGTTCATTTTATAAAGCCTGGTACCCAATAAATCAAAGAGAAAAAATATGTAGTCTCACCCTGTAATAGACACGATGTTCACTTCACTAAAATCAATTCCGTTATTCAATCTGGAGAAATCCCGATAAGTAATTCATTATTTGATTTACTACTGGAGCTATGATGAAGTCGGATGAATTCTTCTAATTACATATCAATGTATGCGAATATTTTAGAAACTCATCGGTGTGAGTTCTAATGACTGGTGCCTTGAAACTTGGTTGCATCTGATTAACTTGAAGTAGAAAAGTCTTTATCTATTTGACTAAAACATTATCTGAGCAAAAGGTGCAATTTAAAATACATACTGACTTGTAATGAATACTCGAATGGAATACCGAATGGAATAGAATGGAATTGTTCCAACTCTTTATATATCCTCGTTTTACCACATATAGAGAAACTATAACCGACTGTATGATGACCAATTGGCTTCGTGTTATTTTTAAATATAATTATTACATTGTCTTTGCCAGCGGTATGACTTCTTAGGGTCGTTTATAAATAGAGAATCTATTTTTCTGATGAACTCATAATTAGATACTATTTTAATGGTACATCCATGTTTGTGAACCTTTGTTTCAACTTCCAGGCATTCCACGTGTGGTTTATAAATAATTTGGTCTCACGCATAGTTACATGAAATTATTTTTAAAAATGTCTGATTTCATCGAGTTCAATATTCGTTAAGATAGAATAATTTTTACGTAATAAGAAGTTATATTTGAATACTGAATTTTAATAGGTTACAGGTGAACGTTCTAAATGAATATATTCTTTCGAATCATATTTCTTTTCCAAGCTCTATAAGCAGATCATGACAAGATAGTGACTAAAGTTTATCTTTCAGTCGCAGATGATTCCACATCTGATTTTATGAACATCCTGTTTATATTTTCAACAAATTAAAATGATGAAATTAGAGGTAATTAGAAATTTAATATATGTATATATTATACATATATCAACATATATATACATACATATAGATGGAGCTAAAGAAGTTTTACTTCAGTCGTGTGGTCTAAAGCACACTCGTTTTTTTTTATTCAGAGTGGATTCTGAGATTTAATGAGAATTAAAATTCGCATCTTCACAGTGGTTTCCTCCTCCCTTATTGGGCCCCTAGTGAGAGAACACCGTAGCTATATTATCATTTATATGAGCCCCTGATCTTCCAATTTCTCTATTTACAAGCTTTTATTAACCGACAAAAAAAGGAGGAGGTTCTCTAATCGACGCTTATTTTTTTTTGTATGTATGACCACGCATAACTATTTACCGAGTAGACCGATTTTGATGTTTCTTTTTTCATTGGATAGGGTGTACTTCGAAGTTGGTCCCATTTGAATTTGAAAAAAAAATCCATCCCTAATGAGGGATATTGATCATTCACCCTCTGAATTTTGGCGCGTTTGTAGTAGGTTATCCGATTTAGATGATTCTTTTCTTATTATAAAGGGTATACCTCGAAGTTGGACATATTTGAATTGGAAGAAGAATAATCCACCCCTAAGGGTAGACAAATGGGGGATGATTGGTTTTTCACGTGTGAAACTTGGCACACATATGTAGTTCTGATAACACTGCAACAAAAAAATAAAAAATAAAAACTTTTTAACAAAAAATGAAACCGACGAAAAAAGTAACTGAAAAGCAAAAAATAACCCTGCTTAGTTTTAATAACTAAGCTCCTAACTAATGTAAGTAACTAATTTTGAGTCGGCGCCAAACAAACTAGCAATTGAATTAGGTAAAGCGTAAAATGATGGCAGCGGGATGGGCGGTGGCGTTTTGATAATTTTTTTAAAGAAATTTTGTCAAAATTCATAAATTCAATCAATCAATCGATGTATACTTCATTGTCGGAATATATTACATCTCATAGATAAAGTTATATAAATATAAAGTGAATAAATAAGTATATAAATAAGTTTATAAATCGTTTGGAGCAGGTAATATAACATTGTCACAATTATAAAAAATACATTTTTCACAAAACAGAACAACAGTAACCAAAAGAAACAAACAGATATCATCTTGAGCAGTTGATAATCGATAAACTATCTAAAAGGATTCAATAGAGTTTCACATCTAAATTAACCATTCCAATCTTTGCCAAGAAACTCTTGAACACTATGAAACACCTTATCTATAAGTAAGTTTTTCATAGATCTCCTGAAATGAGGTGGCAAAACAATGTTTTTGTAGATGGGTGGGAGATGATTGTATATTTTGACTGCACTATAAATCAGAGAATTCTTCGTTAAATTTGAAGACGGATTAGGAAGTATTAAATTATGATTTTGGCGAGTGATACCAATAATGGTCTCATAGCATGCTTTATTTTTGGGTACTAAATACACAGGTTCGAGAATAAATAACGAAGGAAGGGTCAGGATTTTTTGTTGAGAGAACAGCGGCTTACATACTCTGCTTGCTCAATGACATCTTCAGTACTTAAATGAATATCTGGTAAATTACATTTGAACGATAAGAGAGCAAATTGGAGTAAACCACCTTTTCACACTGGAGATATCATTAGCAACTTTCGAGTGGAGTCTATTTATATTGGTCTCATGCCACAAAATGATTGTGTCATCTGAAAATATTGTAAATCTACAATCAATCTTGAGATTAGCCAAATCGTTGAAATACAACAAAAATAGGATAGGCCCCAGTACAGAGCCCTGAGGCACATTATGTTTAACCAAGCTTGTTTTTGAGTTTGTGTTTGTTCTTACGAATTGTGGGTACTCTCATTTAGGTAGGTCTCAATCCAACTAAGGCTCTGATTCTGGAAGCCATAACATTGGAGCTTGCGCAAGAGTATTCCATGATTTACATAATCGAAGGCTTTCGACAGATCACAAAATACTGCTGCGCAAACCTCCTTAAGATTCTACTATAAAGCCCTTTCATAAATGAAAAGACTGCGTCACCTGTACTTTTTTGTGGTTGGAAACCAAATTTTTGAGGATTCAGAACTTTGTGAGCGGATAGAAACTTCATCAATCTAGTTTTGACCAACTTTTCCTAAAGCTAGAATAAGGGAAATAGATCGAAAATTTGAAGGATCCAAAGTATCTCCTCCTTTGTGTAGAGGAATGACAACACTAATTTTCAGGGAATTTGGAAAAATACCCTTTGAGAAAGACTCATTGATTAACTGGACAAGAAGTTCTAGTGTGAATATGGGCATGTTCTCGAGAGTAGGGCAGCCAGGTCGTTACTCCATCCCTATTGATCTCTGATAGGCAAATGTATCAACAAAACGACAATTTTAATCATGACACAATATTGGTCAAGAAAAGACGGAGGTAATGGCTGGCAACATCGTTAAAATAAAAATCGCTACAGCAGTAAGAATGATGTATGTTGTTTTCGTTATGAAAAATGTAGAAATGTCAGTTTTACATAAATATGTTCGAATGTTGAGTGTTTTCGTAAGCCGAAACCCACCCTATCGCGATTTTATGGTGTATCTGCAAGAATTTGCGAATTCCATGAAATGCAAAAACCGCAATGTTGTCGGCGACAACATAGGAAACTGATGGCATCGAAGAAGAAGCTTCGACATATTGATGAGTGTCGTTTTCCATTATTCCTCGAAGAAAGCAGTTTCCATACACTTCAACAATTAGAGGTCGTCGAGGTCAGTATAAATATCTTATAAACATCCGATCTAACGGTCGCCAACAACCATTTTCAATAAGGCTATAACAATAAATATTGTATCGTTTTATATAAAAAGCTAGGAAAGTTGTTTCTTAACGAGGTAGCCATCGTTTTCATTCATCGCTTCAACTGTTATCTATTTAATTAATTGAACAATCAGGAGAAGATATAGGAAAGAATTCACACTGCACCTTGTTTAAACATAAAAAACCAAAATGACAGAAATATCTTCCTGAACTGAATTATTGAAATTGTTTTAATGTACGCAATCGTCAAACATTTTTGCAGCTTAATGTGATATTTCATAGTCCACTGCATGAAACTTGGCTCGATAAAATCTAAATTCAATTCTGTGGAAACCGATGAATTTCAAATCATGGGAGCTGTATAGAATACGACTCATACATATTTATCGATTCTGTCAATCAATACTTGAGACTTTCCTAACAGGAAATAGGACAATTATCGAGAAATAGATTCAGCTGTTGTATTGAGTGTCGGTAACCAATTAAAAAAATGGTGATTTTTAAATTTCATTATGCGCAATCCTCGAAAGACTGAATAATTCAAAAAATAAATCGTGACCTATTCTTATTATCATGTATTTTCTGAAGAAGCAAATGATTATGAAGTTTGTAGGCTTAATTACTATTTGGAAATATAAGTTTATTCACATCACAATTGATGTATTATAACCTAATGTTTCGTGTTAGTTTCGAAAATATTCGATTCCTGTTTTTTCATAATTACGATAGTTTATAAGACCCTGCAAAAATGCCTCTCTATGTCTATATACTTTCAATAGAGTAGGCACTGATAACAACGTTGGTGATGTTACAACAGAACATTGCAAAAATTACAAAAAAAACACACTAAATACTTTAATTCACTATGCCATGTGTCAAAATCATCAGAGTATTCCTACGAAGTGAACATTTATAAACACATATCAAAATGTATCAGTCCATGAAATTATTTAGATACTATTCAATTTAATAATTTAAACGCGAGCACATAAATTCACCCACGGACCTAGATACGAAACATACGATTGTTAATGTCGGTCGCAGACTGGATGCGACATTTTGAATGGCAACGTTTTGATACATTCCGACATGTGGTCAAATCTGACATTATCATATCATCCTCAAGAGATACCAATTGAATCTTCAAATGACCCCAAGGATACGCCGCATAAAAAGTTAGTTTGTAATTTTTTTTTCTTAAAGTTACAGAGGGTTGATTTTGCATAATTTTGGAGCGTAAGCACCATACGTCTGACAAAAAAAAAGGTAAAACAAGGCAAAAATCGTTTGTGGAATGAACCAAAACATCTGCATGTAAGGTAAAAACTGTTCTTTTGTTTAGTACAGGCAAAAATGATGAGGCCTTTTTGGTCTTTGCACTAAAAAATCTGAAAAATCCTTATCAAATCAAATCAAAATATGCTTTATTGTCGGAAAAAATAATTTTTTGTTGACAAAGCGAGTACTTAAAGATAAATATGTAAATATATAAATAACAATGTAAATAGGAAAAAAATATACATATAGCGTCACAATCACGTTATTAACATACGTAGTCACAAACATAAGAAACATAAAATATATAAAACATATCATACATATAAAATATATAAAAACATATAACATATATTATAAATAGTCACAATTTAAAATAATTTAAGATTTTATACTGATATTCCTATCTGAGTAGAATTCGTCTAATGAATAATAGGCCTTCGATATCAAAAACTTTTTTACTGATTTTCTAAATTTTGTGGAACATGTTTCACCTTCAATTTCATTTGACAAGTGATTAAACATTTTCTTGCCGTTGTAAATGAACGATCTCTTAATTTTTGAAGAAATTGGAATTGGTAAACTTATATTGAACGTATTTCTAGTATGACGTCGAGATATAGTAGAAATTTCATCTTTGTATTTTTTTTGCATTAGGCATACCATTTCCAAAATAAGAATGCAAGGCAAGGTCAGGATATTGTGTTTTTTGAATAAGGACCTACAGGAGTCCCTGAATCCTGCCTTACACATATTTCTAACTCCTCTTTTTTGCAGTACAAATACCCTATCAAATAAATATTGGCAAGATGTTCCCCAAAAACATATACCATAGCGTAAATGGGAATCAATCAGAGTAAAGTACACCTTTTTGGCCGACATAGTGCCCAATTCATTTGCTGATACTCTGACAGCAAAGCAACCTGAAGAAACTTCCTTACAAAGATTAGTTATATGATTTGAAAAAACCAAGTTTTTGTCTATTTGCAAACCTAAAAATTTTGCAGACTCCTTGTTTTCAATTAGTTGAGAACCTAGGTAAATTTCCAGCGAGGAGCACTTGAGTGTGATAATGCTAGTCTTCGCGATGTTGAATGATAAAAGGTTAGCATCACACCATTCTTTTATTTTTTTATATCTTGGCTAATCCTTTGCTGCAGTTGCATCTCATTATTGCTGTGCCAAAATAATGTAGTGTCATCTGCAAATTGAGTTATATTTGCAGATATATCAATGCTAAATCGTTGATATATAGCAAGAAGAGAATTGGGCCGAGAACCGACCCTTGTGGAACTCCACGAGTTTCTGTCTGGGATTGTGATATGTTGCCATGGAGTGTGACTTTTTGAGTGCGTTCTGATAGGTATGATCTGAACCATCTCAACGATACGTCTCTAAAGCCATATACTTCTAGCTTTTGCAGCAGGATTTCGTGATCCACACAATCAAACGCTTTCGAAAGATCACAAAAAACCGCTGCTGCCATTTCTCGATTATTGAGATGTAGATATACCTCTTCTAACAGATGGAGCATAGCATCTCCCGTACTTATTGAGCTTTGAAATCCAAACTGACTGGAACTAATAATATTATTTCTATTTAGAAACAACATAATTCTTTTTTTAACAAGTTTTTCTATGATTTTCACGAGGGTAGGTGGCATAGAAATAGGCCTGAAGTTAGCAGGATTGCTGGTGTCACCACCTTTGTGTAAGGGAATAACAATCGCTGTTTTCAAACATGCAGGAAATATTCTCAATGTAGAGCTTGCATTTATAGCTTCCGCCAGGGCAGTGAGGCGGAATTTGGTAAATTGGAGAATATCTTTATGGTCATGTCGTCCCAAAGAAGTTCCAACAAAATATGCAAGTTTCATAGACTATATCTTTGCATCATGGTCCAGAAGGGATATCAATAATTGATGTTTTCCTACGAAAATTGAAGAATAATTCTGAAAATAATACTGTAACACTGTAACAAGACTTTTTATGCCATTTTGAAACTACGGGACCGATTTGGCCCATCTTCTATTTCTATTGAAATCTACCTAAAATTGGTTTAAAAAAACTGCACTAAATTGTATTTTCAGATTTTAACAAATATCGTGTTCTCCAACTGAAAAATGATACACCGCTATTCGTCATGCGAATATAATGCCAAATTTATAAGCATTACTTTCGTTCATAGCACATCGCTCATAAATTGTTTCAAGATATTGAAAAAAAAAGTAGTTGTGTTAAAAAAATGTCATGAATCTGTACTGATCTTCAATTCACAGTTTAATTAGCTTTCCACGCATAAAAAAATATCAAAATCTGATTACTGGTTTCGAAAATATGAGCAATTAAAAAAATATTGTATTTATTCTCAAAATATTAAGTTATTCGCGTATGCAATACCTATCGAAAACCAAAAACCACTTTCTTCCAAAATGTCTATTTTAACGAAAAAACTACTTTTGGACGGTTTTCGGCCAAGACAGATCATTCTGCAACGCTTTCACCATTAAGATCCCACATGGCGCTGCACACTGGCTGAAACATTGTTGCGAAGCATTTCGCAACATTTCAAGGCACGATTCGCAACAAAAGACGACAGCACAGTGCCCGATGTATTGAGACAAAATGACTCGAAACATTTCCATAAGCATGTGGGCGAATACAGACTATTTATTAAAATACATTGATAATATCGGTACAGGCTAGCCCAAGAATTGACAAAATAACCTAGACCTAGAAGAATTATCTTGAAGAAGGAAACATTCTCAATTAAATATTGAAAAACATATTTTTCTGTGAATTGAAAAATTCATTATAAAAAACTTTTTAACAAAAAATTAAACCGACGAAATACGGAACTGAAAAGTGAAAAATAAAATAAACCTTCTTAGTCTCAGTAACTAAGCTCCTAAACTAATGTAAGTAACTAAATTTGAGTCGGCGCATCGAGTTGCGCGGTACATTCTGATAATTTTTTTGAAGTAATTTAATGATCTTCGTTGATTGTTCGTTTTGCGCCGACTCAAAATTAGTTACTTACATTAGTTTAGGAGCTTAGTTATTGAGACTAAGAAGGTTTATTTTATTTTTTACTTTTCAGTTCCGTATTTCGTCGGTTTGGATTTTTTGTTAAAAAGTTTTTATTTTTCAATTTTTTGTGGCCGAAAGCTACTAATTACTACCTACTTGTTTTTTGATTACTTCCAAAATACTTACTTACCCACCTTACTTCAACTATTACCAGTTAAATAATATGATTATCTACTTTTACTATTTGTTATAATATAAATTATTTTTGTTGTTCTGGTTACTTTATTTCATTACTTTGTATATCATTCCATCCTCTCATAGAATATAATGATTGTGACGGATGTAGGAGAATAAATATAATGACAATAGCGATCTGTCATTGTCAACTATATATGTGTGCCAATGTTCACAAGTGAAAAATCAATTATCCCCTTTTTTCTACCTGCAAGGGTGGATAATTCCATTCGAAATCCAAATATGATCAACTATGAGGTATACCCTATTTAATGAAAAAAGAATAATCGAAATAGAAGAATCCAGTATAAAGTTATGCCTGATAGAATCGGTTAAAGGACCAGAATTCAGAGGGTGAGTGATCAATATCCTTCATTTTGCTACCCTTAGGGGTGGATTTATCTTTAAAATTCAAATGGGACCAACTTCGAAGTACACCCTATCCACTGAAGAAAGAGTAATCGGAATCGGACGTCTCAGTAAAAAGTTATGCGTGGTCATACATAAAAAAAATATACGCGTCGACTAGAGAACCTCCTCCTTTTTGGTTTCGTCGGTTAAAAAATGAAGTAATTCACAAAATAATCTTTCTATTCAATATTCAATTGAAAATGTTTCCCTTTTCAACATGAATACCCCACAAGAGGTTAAACTTGAACGATGGAAGATAGTGACTAAAGTTTATCTTTCAGTCGCAGATGATTCCACATCTGATTTTATGAACATCCTGTTCATATTTTCAAACAAATCGATTTAGAAGAACCATCATAATATAGACAAAATCAACAAACTAGCAGAAAATGGGGGTGAATGCACAAAGTTAGGAATCTTAATGTTTCATCCTATCCCATTGAAGTCAACAAATTGAAAAATTTGGATCGAAAAAATTTGTTTCGAAACAAACCTGAGAAAAAAGGACGTGGTCAGATAAACGATAAACTTAAAAAAACAGAAATACTTTTATATCAAATTGATGGATATTGAAAAGTTAAACATTCAGTATACGTGCACAACTGAGAAATTCCCCAGTCAGATTTAAATAAAGATATTGAGCAATGCAATGTCCGACAGAGTGTTTAGTTATGCACCCAACCGGGAGTGATGGATGCGCCCTGTCTTTCAGAAACGTGTAAAAGCTGGTAAAGACCTTCGCGTAAATAACATCTAACTGCACACAGGTATCCGCATAGATGTTGGCGACACGGAATAAATTATAATTCTTTTTCAGATGGGAGATGTAACGAAGACGATTACAGTACCGATTTTTTGGAAATAGATAGGAACAGGATAAAAAAAGCTACATTAATAAATAATACTCGGATATATGGTTGAAAAAAGGTTTATACGCAATTGATTGTTTTACTTTCCAAAACCGTACTAAAATATATTTTTCGAATTGCAAATTGCGTACCTACTCCAAAAGAAAAAAATAGTAGTAAATGTCAGTCAAGAATATTTTTCCGAAACTAGTGAGACTGATATAATGAAAAAGCTACAACTTCACTTGAAATTCACTGTAATTAGGTTAGGTTTTTTCCTACGTTTCTAAAACAATTTTTGAAAATGCTACAGCGTTTTGAATATGCCGAGTTTCAAATCGCCTCCATGACCTTGGAGACAGAGCGTGACGTCACAATACTGTTCTGCAGTAGGCAGCAAGCACGTGTTGCTGCCGCTAATATTGGAAAGTGTTAATTGTTCGCGTCGTTATCAATATGCATACTGTAATTTTCAAAATGCCCACTCTAAAACCGAGTTATCGTTGGTGTTATGTGCCTGGTTGTGAAAATTCAACAAGAAAAACACCACAAAAAATATTTTTTGTGGGCCCTTCGAAGAAAAAAGGAAAAAAAAGTGGTTTTGTATTGCTCGTCGCAAGTACTTGCCAACAAAAACAGAATTGTTTTGCTGCGAGGATCATTTCACTTTGAAGGATAATATGGTATTCATTAACAGGTACTGCAATAAAATTGAAATAAAAACTTTTAACAAAAAATTAAACCGACGAAAAAATCAACTGGAAAGCAAAAAATTAAATGAACCTTCTTAGTCTAAATGATAATTGAGCTCCTAAACTAATGTAAGTAACTGATTTTGAGTCGGCGCCAAACAAACAATTATCGAAGAAGTCATCAAAACGCAGCCGTGCATCTCGCTGCCATCATTTTACGCTTCACCTAATTCAATTGCTAGTTCGTTTGGCGCCGACTCAAAATCAGTTACTAACATTAGTTTAGGAGCTCAATTATCATTTAGACTAAGAAGGTTAATTTTATTTTTTGCTTTTCAGTTTATTTTTTCGTCGGTTTAATTTTTTGTTAGAAAGTTTTTATTTTTCAATTTTTTGTGGCTAAAATCTACCAATTACTACCTACTTGTTTTTGATTACTTCCAAAATACTTACTTACCCACCTTACTTCAACTATTACCAGTTAAATAATATGATTATCTACTTTTACTATTTGTTGTAATATAAATTATTTTCGTTGTTCTGGTTAGTTTATTTCATTACTTTGTATATCATTCCATCCTCTCATAAAATATACTGATTTTGACGGAACAAGAATAATGTCAGTAGCGATCTGTCATTGTCAACTACGTATGTGTGTGCCAATGTTCACTAGTGAAAAATCAATTATCCCCTATTTTTCTACCCGTAAGGGTGGCTAATTCCTTTCGAAATCCAAATATAAGGTATACCCTATCTATTAAAAAATAATCATCCAAATCGAAGAACCCAGTACAAAGTTATGCCTGATAGAATCGGTTAACGGACCAGAATTCAGAGGGTGAGTGATCAATATCCTTCATTTCGCTACCCTTAGGGGTGGATTTCATCTTTTAAATTCAAATGGGACCAAATTCGAAGTACATCCTATCCACTGAAAAAAATTTTTTTTTATGGAAAAACATAAAATAAACGGGTCGAATAGAGAACCTCCTCCTTTTTGGTTTCGTCGGTTAAAAAGATGTTCTGTCTCACATTTTCAATGAACATTTATATTGAATCCCCAGCCCAAATTTCACACCTCGAACAATAGGCCATGAATACGGTATCGGATTACCATTTATAATGAGTCTCTTAGATGTCTGGTAGTAGTATATAATGAGCAGCTTGATGCCAATGTTAGGCTGTAACTCGACCATATCGCAACTCATGCCACAATGAAAAGTTTTGAGACCTACTCCAAAGTTCAGCTAATGCACACAATTTTTGTGTCAAAACAGTGCTCGCGAAAATAATAAATTCATCAGCAGAAGTTTGACTCAATTTTTTGAATTCTTTCAGGATTTGATGAATAGACAAACACATGATTTCACGCTCTTTGATATAAGAGTAAAATCGAGTAAACTGCATGTTAATTTGCTTATCCTGAGCTGTCACTAAAAATTCACGTAAAAAGTATTTTTTCGCATCGTTTGTGTATGTGTAATTTTTTATTTGTTCCTACTGTAGATAAAACGGATTTTTTCCAATAGCACAGTACTTCGGTAACAGCAGGTTCTTCGTTCCGGTGATATAACCACATTAAAAAAGCTATCGCATGTTTACAACCCCCTAAAAACAAAAAAAGGGCTGCGGCTTGAAAAATGTTGCTTACTGACAAGTTCTATGAATTTTCAGGTGGTTTCAGACAGCGTTAAAAAAAGAGTAATGCAATACATTTCTAGTTGTTAGTTCTCAAAATTACATGAATAAATAAATATAAATGAACTAGACTCTACAAATATAGAAAATAACTAATTTTGTTATCAACAGAAAATGTTTGTGGCATTCAGACAAGAAAATGAAAACTAGAACTGAAAAACAAAAATATGAATCGGCCAGGATTCGAACCTGGGACCTTTCGATTTCTAGTCGAACGCTCTGCCAATTGAGCCACCAGTCCTTGTCTGAAACCGGCCATTCACACTTTTAAATTCAGTTCCGTGTTAGTAACGAAGATGATGAGGGTTAATGTGATGCATGAAAACATTCACGCATGCACACCTAATGAAATTATATTGGTTTATCCGCTGGTGTCAATCCATATCGGGTTATCGACCAACTTCAAACCGGAAATTTCAGGGTGCATGATTCAAGCCAAGTAAATATAAATAAGTGGTGGATAGCGTCTGTAATCAAAATGTAATTGAAATGTAATTTAAAAGTGTGAATCGCCGGTTTCAAACAAGGACTGGTGGCTCAATTGGCAGAGCGTTCGACTAGAAATCGAAAGGTCCTAGGTTCGAATCCTGGCCGATTCATATTTTCATTTTTCAGCTCTAGTTTTCATTTTCTCGTCTGAATGCCACAAACATTTTCTATTGATATTTAATTACAGACGCTATCCACCACTTATCTAATTTTGTTATGAATTGATGTATTTTTGCATAGTTCTATCACAAACAAACATGGATTTTCCCAATGAAAAAATCTATAAAATATCCTGATTCTCTTGATTTTAATAATATTATTCCCATTACTATCGATTCCTCTTATATTTTTATCTTTCACTGCTGCACAAATCCAAACAGGAAACGTTTTGAATGAGATCTTCTTCTCCTTCATCGACTGTCATTTCCACACGATGCATGTGGCCGGTCCGAGTCCCAACAATATCGTGACGTCACGCTACCAAAATGCCACTCCGAGCGGAGGGAGAATTTACCGATTTTTAAAGTAATTTTTAACAAAAAATTGATGGCGAAAATAGTTTTTTTCAACGGTATTATTGTTTGTAGTGATCAATATCCGTAAAGATGAAGGAAATAGTTTCGATATCAAAATTAAGACGATTCAAATGGCAAATATTTTCGGTATGTTTTTTCACTACAAGAGTTGCATAAATTCCACACCATCGTAAGCAATGGCAATACCGAGATATTATCGGCAATCTCTCGTTCCATAGGCAACACGTGATTTTCTTCGTAATTATCACGCGTATTATACGTACGTGATTCTCATTTTCGTATGCATATTCAATTTATCCTTTTGAAATTGCGAAGATGAATCTGCAGTCGATAACAGAAAATCGATTCCTTCGCCGTATCACGATTTTCATTTCTCTTTGTTCCCATACCAGCTCAATGAAAATAAATCAGATGATTTGAAAAATGGTCACTGATGTTTAACCCTACAAAAAAAGACAAGGGGGTGAGTCTGTTTATCGAGGCCACTTTGAAAAAACATTTCTCAAAACGAAGTACATTTTGTAGTTTTTTCTTAAAAAAATTGAAAAATAGTTACACTGACTGGGAGTGGCATTCGAGATTGTGTACCAAATAATTAGTTATCAACTTGGAAGATATGTTCATTTACTGATTGTATGCAGAAATTACTGGATCCTCACATTTATAAATATCTTATTTGCAAAGTCGCCAGTACAAGGCATAAAACCAGAATGAACTTTCCTTAGGGATAGTAAATCAATTTGAGAATCTCCCAGTCTCGAAGCATGATAATCGCTTTCTAATTGTCATTGACATAATCATCAATCGACTGAAAAGGAGTGTGAATTGTGTTCCGACTCCTCTGTATATGGATACGCACAAGCCACTGAATGTTGTAGGCGAGTTACAGATTCTTAATTTGTTCAATGAACCATTGAGATACCATTCGTAATTGTTATTTCATTAGATCGAATAACGTGACCGACCACCTGCGACAACACCGTAATCTTCTCGTCATCACATCACATCACTTGCTATTTTTCATCCAATATTGGATTAACCTGGCCGGTATGAATCGTTTGTCCGATTGTATTGATCATTTTAGGTCATCGTAAAAAACTTTACACGATAGCTCTTCAGTTTGATACATTCCAACTCGAATGCGACATCAATGAAATGCGTGTTTCATAAATCTCGCCATTTCGATAGCCGTGAAAGAAGGTGTTGGTGGAACCTCCCCAAATTTACAAAAAAAAGATATTGTTTTTACCCAAAGATAAATTATACCGAATTAGTTTTATGTCTACCCCCTCATAACAAAAATATATCCACTTTGCTTTCATTATTCCTCATAATAACAATTTCGAATTGTATTGGTTTTATCTAAGAAGTAAGCAAAGTTTAATTATGAGGTATTTACTAAGAACCCTCATTTTGTAATAATGTCCGATTCTTAGAAACGAATTTACAGTTAAAGTGTATCTCGGGAATATCCATCTAAATATTTTATTTCGACCTGACTATTTACTATAGTAATTGTGCTCAAATATTTACCTCAATTCCTTCATAATAACAAGTGGTTAGGGGAATAGTTATTAGTATTATTATATATTCATTTTGTAGGTATTTAACCATATTATCTTAAGTAAATCCGTGTTTACAGTATAAAAGTTCGTAATAAGTATCATTGAATTTCCGTCGTACATTTTGGTAAGAAATGTAACGCCTATGGTTTATGTTTATTTTATACCTGAGACCACGAAGTCGTGCTGGCACTGAAAAAAGGACAGAGTATACCTTAAGGATAACTGTCCCTAACACATACAAAAGACAAAATAATTTAAGTCATTTTGAATTTTGTCAAGTTCCAAATCTGTTAAAAATATTTCAAAACATTTACGTCCTATTTTTTTTTTCACTTCAGTATTCAACTAGGGGCTGATTACGCTACCAATCCACATTGGTTTCAACTTTGTGTAAAAAAATCGTGGAAACTAGTGTTATTTGACCACATTTAGTGTGGTGAAAGGGTTACTTGTGCAATTTTTGATTATAAATACTGTTCAAAAAATGTTCTTCATTATAGTCAACACAATAAAGTCTCATATTGCTTTCAAAACCCATTCAACTGAGCATGAGTAATATTAGCAATTGCTGCAAATCCTCCTTTGATGTAGGTGTAGAAGAGTAAACCTGGTTCTTTAGATGGCCCCATATACAAAAAATCCAATGGCGTTAGGTCGGGTGATCTCGGATGCCAACTTGTAGGGCCATTCACGCCAATCCATCGATTTGGGAATTGATCTTGCTGAAAATACATGTTTCTGTAGAAATTCTCTGAAATCTGCTATTTTGTTCTGTAAAAATCCCAAATAGCGTTGCTCATTCAACATACCATCGAATATTATTGGTCCAATAAATCGATATCCATACGTTGAACCCAAAGCATTCCCTGAAAATTATCTCCTGTTATTTCTATAAAACCTTCCAAAATTTGTGAATCTCGATTCATCGGAAAATAGAATGTTTCTAGTGATATTAGGGTTTCTTATGTGGTTCTGTAAAAATGTCCGCTGAAACCAAAAAAATCACTTTCATTTCGATTGAGCAAAGCTAAGTGAGAAATGTTTTTTTTGTCTGCGGGGGTCCCGACGTTTCGACCCTTTATGACATCAAAGCTCCCTCAGCTTTGCGCTGATCAACGATATTTGGATTCAGCGCAGTTTTTTACGTATAGAAAAGTAATTTTTGGAATAACTTTATTTCGCATTATTTTTTTAAATCCCAAGTTCTACACGGGTGTCATCCAAAATGCGCTCACTGACGCGCACGGACGGGTTCGAAACTTCGTAAAAAATTCAGGGGCATATATATCGTTTTGAAATTCTAGCTTTCTATACGGAAATGAATTTCCTATCGGATGATACGGACGCCATGAAAATCGGAGTACGAAATAGCAATTTATGTAATTAGTTGCGGAAAGAGTGTGTTTTAAGCACGGGACAATGCGTCGAGTGCTTAAAACATATTGATTTCGCAACGAATTTCGTACAAGATTTTTTGTGAAAGCATTTCGAAATTGACAAATTTTGATATTCATTAGAAATTCGAAATGACACTCTTTTAGGCACTAGTGCTTTTAACACGGGTAAGTAATCTGATAATTTATAATTTTTCAACATGATTGTTATTTAAGGAATTATAGCTGGGGCGTTTTTAATGAGGTACTTTTCGGTTTTGAAGCAATTTTTGATAACTGGTGCAATTTCATGGGGACCCCAATTTTCAATTGGATCGTCTCGAAGCTTCCTCTGGTAAGTGCCGATGACGTTCGTCAGTTGAGATGATTTGAGTTTGATTTTTATTGTTCGATTGAGAAAACAACTGTATTTTTGCCCTTTTTCAAACAATTTAATTTTTTTTGAAACAATCATGTCACAAATTCAAGCTCTGGTGAAACCGGAAGTCGACCGTTTCAAGTTGTGATGTCAAAATAAACGTATCCGAGTACTATAATAGCGATATAACAAATTTGAAACCTGTGTCTTCAAAACCATAGAAGAATTGGGGGCGTACCTCACATCGTGAGAATTTCATAATTTTACTCCAATAATTACGAAAGATACGGGGGGTGTTTCCATGATTAGTGAAACACTCTGTATGATGAGGTAAAGTAACGTGAATGCTATTTTTATTATGAGTTCGGAAAGTATTACTTATCAGCACGCTGTGCTGTTGGAGATGGATACTTGGCAATTTCCACTTATAATCTCCCTAGAGCATACATTTTTTCGACGTGGGAATTTTTTTAAAATTTTCCCGGAGCGCCATCGGAGGGAAATTTTCTTAAACATATCGCAACTGTGGAAAAATTTCCGGAATTTTAATTCAAGCCCTCTGAAGATTCGGCACGAAAATTGTATGCCAAAACTATTTGAAAATAGAATAAAATTGGTGACATATCCATGTAAGGGACATCATAGTAGCCTGTTGTTAGTGTTGCATAGGAATGGTAAACTAAGATGGCCATGATGGGTATTTTGAGATTTATCGGACGCTAATGAATTTATGTCGGTGGCACCTTTAATTTCCCTATGCTCTAGTAGAATAATGTAATTAAATAAAGTATAAAACATTCCACTTATATCACATAACTTTGTAGTACTAGAGAAAAGAAAATTGCCATTTTTTTACTTTCCCTGTGCTCTAGTAAGTAAATCAAGGTATAAATAATAATTTAAAATAAATATTATTCTTTATACGTTCCATAATTCTTTTCTACTAGAAACAAGGAAAAAGTATTAAAAGAATTAAATAATAAAAGTTGGCTGTGTAGTTAATCCCTTGTTGACGTTTGGGTATCGCAAAAAAGAAGAGCTAATTAAATATTTAATAATAAAAAAAACTTTTTAACAAAAAATTAAACTGACGAAACAATCAACTGAAAAGCAAAACATAAAATAAACCTCTTTAGTCTTAATGATAATTGTGCTCCTAAACTAACGTGAATAACTAATTTTGAGTCGGCGCCAAACAAACAATTATTGAAGATCATTATATTACTTTGACGCGTTACCTAATTCAATTGCTAGTTTGTTTGACGCCGACTTAAAATTAGTTACATTAGTTTAGAAGCTCAATTATCATTAAGACTAAGGGGGTTTATTTTATTTTCTGCTTTTCAGTTGATTTTTTCGTCGGTTTAATTTTTTGTTAAAAATATTTTATTTTTCAACTTTTTGTGGCTGAAATCTACTAGTTACTACCTACTTGATTTTTTATTACTTCCAAAATACTTACCTAGCTTCCTTCAACTATTAACTGTCAAATAATATGATTATCTATTTATTGTTATATAATATAAATATTTGAATGTTCTAGTTAGTTGATTTCATCACTTTGTATATAATTCCATCCTTTCACAGAATGTAATTATTGTGACAGAAGTAGGATCTGTCAATGTCAACTACATATGTGTGCCAATGTTCACAAGAGAAAAATCAATCATCCCCTATTTTTCTACCCATAGCGGTGGATCATTTCATTCCAAATTAAAATATGATCAACTATGAGGTATACCCAATCCAATAAAAAAAGAATCATCCAAATCGGAAAACCCACTACAAAGCTATACCTGATAGAATCGGCTAATGGACCAAAATTCAGAGGATGAACGATCAATATCCTCCATTTTGCTACCCTTAGGGATGGATTTTTTTGTTCAAATTCAAATGGGACCAACTTCGAAGTACACCATATGCAATGAAAAAAGAATAATCAGAATCGAAATGCTTTGTGAAAAGTTATGCGGGATCATACATAGAAAAAATATACGCGTCCACTAGAGAACCTCCTCCTTTTTGATTTCGTCGGTTAATGAATTGAAATACGTACAATCTTTGATCCTTTTATACAGAATCTGACCATATTCAAGTTTATCATAAAAATGTGAAGTATTTAACGTATTTGTTGAACAACTCTGGCCTAAATCCTGAACAAGAAGATCTGTTTAAGGACATGAGCAACATTCTTCGTGAAATTATTCCATATTTTATCCATAAATCCAGTGTGGAAAAGAACAAAATAATGTCGAAGTATTACTTTTATTTCATGAATCAACGACTCCTTACTTTACTTTCCATTGAGGAAAAAAGAGGTGGAAAAGGAATTTCTAAAACATTCGAAAGTTATAACCGATGTTGTCGATAGATAACATGTACCTATATATTTGAGTTAGAAATAAATATTTATCAAAAAAATTTGACGCCACTGCTTTTATTACAGCTGTCAAGCTAGGAATATTTCCACTCATTAATCTTACAGCTAGGTGCTTATGGGTAGGGTGAATTAAAAAAAAAATAGATTGTTGTCATAGTAACATGTTAAAATGCAAGAATCTGATTGGCTAAAAATTTTCATATCAGCAACCCCTTGAATTTTTTAACCTTTTTGTATAATTTCCGAAGTTTTCCATTAGGTGAAAAATCTTGAGTTGAAAGAATGCTGTGCATTCTAGAAATAAATTAATTGAATGCCTTTTTGCATTCACCATGAATGATTATTCGCTGTACAAGGGAATATACTTCGATTGAAAATTTAAGAGCCGCGCTAAGGTATATTGCCCCGAGAAGAATGTCACATATTTCTCCTTGCAAATAGGTACATGCCGTTTCCTACCCATCGGAAAATAACAAATGCCGACTAATATACGAAGCATTGTTTCACTAGAAGCTTCTCTTATATTAGCATTCTCGTTAACGTTTGTCAAGTCAATCAGCAGTAACGTCTTGTTCTCATAATTTATCGGAAATGCATGAAATACGTCATTTTTCATCGAGCCAGCCATGATTTCTTCCGGGTTATGAAAAACTAACTAGCGGCATATGTTGGAACGTCATCACAGCGTTGGAAATCTTTTATGGGAGATGTGTTCTTAGAATTTTTATAGCCTTAGTAATTGAATTTCTAATTGCAATTATCAACTTAATCGAGACTCGGTTGCAAATTTCCCCTCAGTCAGGGCTGAAGAGTAAGCAGGGTTGTTGGCCGCTCACGTTAGAAAATAACATTACTACTTCCTTTCGGTAATAGTTATTTATTATATAAGACGGTAAAAATATGCTTTACCTGTGAGTGGAAAATGCTGATTAATTCCACGAGCAGGTTATGCTTTTTTACCGTCGTGTGTAATAATATATTTTATTTAACAAAACTTTTTAGAAAAAATTAAACCGACGAAATACGGAACTGAAAAGTAAAAAATAAAATAAACCTTCCTAGTCTTAATAAGTAAGCTCCTAAACTAATGTAACTAATTTTGAGTAGGCGCCAAACAAACAAGCAAATGAATTAGGTAAGGCGTAAATTGATGGCATCGAGTTGCGCGGTGACATTCTGATAATTTTTTTGAAGTAATTTATCGATCTTCGTTGATTGTTTGTTTGGCGCCGACTCAAAATTAAATACTTACATTAGTTTAAGAGCTAGTTATTGAGACTAAAAAGGTTTATTTTATTTTTTACTTTTCAGTTCCGTATTTTGTCGGTTTAATTTTTTGAAAAGTTTTTATTTTTCAATTTTTTGTGGCTGAAATCTACTAATTACTACCTACTTGTTTTTTGATTACTTCCAAAATACTTACTTACCCACCTTACTTCGACTATTACTAGTTAAATAATATGATTATCTACTTTTACTATTTGTTGTAATTAAATTATTTTTGTTGTTCTGATTAGTTTATTTCATTACTTTGTATATCATTCCATCCTCTCATAGAATATAATGATATTGTGATAATGACACTAGCGATCTGTCATTGTCAACTACATATGTGTGCCAATGTTGACAAGTGAAAAATCAATTATCCCCTATTTTTCTACCCGTAAGGGTGGATAATTCCATTCGAAATCCAAATATGATCAACTATGAGGTATACCCTATCTAATAAAAAAAGAATCATCCAAATCGAAGAACCCAGTACAAAGTTATGCCTGATAGAATCGGTTAACGGACCAGAATTCAGAGGGCGAGTGATCAATATCCTTAAGATGGATGGATAAGATGGAAGACCATAAAAAATGTTATTGGAGTGTCTGAAAAGATACTGTTGAATTACATAATTATTTCAATTATTATTCATAATAGGTATATTATTAGTTCTGAAATGAATGATCCTTGAGTGGGTAGAATTGACATATGACAGAGAATATTCTAATTTAACTAAAAACACTTCACTACGATTTTCACAAAAAATTGATTTACAGAACCCACGACACGTGTTTTGCTATACTATAGCTTTCTCAAGTGGCACTGAATTACAATTACGTCGTTCGATATAAATATTAGTAGCAGTAGTCAGTTGGTAATTAGGTGAATATTGGACGAAATATTATTAAATTTCTCGTAAGCAAATTTAAAAGCGGCGAATTATTCAAATTAATCTGGTTATTTAATACATATTGTGAATTCTTGTCTTTATTAATCTCTAAGCTCTCTAGGAGGTTACGTTTTTGACCTTTCTTTTCTACATGGAAAAGTTCAAATTCATTCAGGAGATGGTTTGCGAAAGTTGAATTAGATTTGCCCTTAATAAAACTTGTTCTATGCTCGGATGTGCGTTGCTTGAAAGTTATACCTGTTTGTCCTATGTAAGAACTTGGACAAGTACCACACGTTAGTTTATATACTCCAGATTTGTCGGACTTTTCGATTCGATCTTTGTTGTTTTCAATAAATTTACCCAAAGTAATCTTTGTTCTGTCTTTATGTCTTAAATAATTAGAAATTTTCTCTGAAGGTTTGCCGAAATAAGTAATAACCCTGAAATTTGATTTTGTATTTGAATTGCCTTTTCATAAAGTTTTTTCGATAGAATATATTTAATTTTTAACCGACGAAACCAAAAAGGAGGAGGTTCTCTATTCGACCCGTATATTTTATGTTTTTCCATCATATATTTTTATGTATGATCACGCATAACTTTTTACTGAGGCGTCCGATTCCGATAATTCTCTTCTTTTTCAGTGGATAGGGGTACTTCGAATTTGGTCCCATTTGAATTTAAAAGATGGAATCCACCCCTAAGGGTAGCGAAATGAAGGATATTGATCACTCACCCTCTGAATTCTGGTCCGTTAACCGATTCTATCAGGCATAACTTTGTACTGGGTTCTTCGATTTGGATGATTCTTTTTTTAATAGATAGGGTATACCTTATATCTGGATTTCGAAAGGAATTAGCCACCCTTACGGGTAGAAAAATAGGGGATAATTGATTTTTCACTGGTGAACACTGGCACACACATACGTAGTTGACAATGACAGATCGCTACTGACATTATTCTTGTTCCACATCCGTCAAAATCAGTATATTTTATGAGAGGATGGAATGAAAAAAAAAAAAAAAAAAAAAAAATTTTTAAATTTTTAAATATACAAAGTAAAGAAATAAACTAACCAACAAAAAAAAATCAACTGAAAAGCAAAAAATAAAATAAACCTTCTTAGTCTAAATGATAATTGAGCTCCTAAACTGTAAGTAACTGATTTTGAGTCGGCGCCAAACAAACTAGCAATTGAATTAGGTGAAGCGTAAAATGATGGTAACGAAATGCACGGCTGCGTTTTGATGACTTCTTTCATAGTCAGTTACTTACATTAGTTTAGGAGCTCAATTATCATTCAGACTAAGAAGGTTTATTTTATTTTTTGCTTTTCAGTTGATTTTTTCGTCGGTTTAATTTTTTGTTAAAAAGTTTTTATTTATTGAAGTTCTCTTCTGACAGAGGAACATTCACTAGTCTGTGGATCATACTATTATATGCGGCTACTTCGTGTTGGTAGGGGGTGAGTCGAAATACTATGTATTGTAATGTCCGTGTACGAAGATTTGTGAAAAATTTGAAAATCATGTTTATTGTTTATTTTCGTTATGGTCAAATCTAAGAAGTTTATCGATTATTCCCAAAAAGTGAATATTTAGTATTTTCTCTGAATTCAAATAGATGTATTAGTACTAGCAAACACTGGAAGGCCTAATTCCTGCAATAACGAGGAAAACAGAATATAAACCAATTTGACAGGGAAACAAATTTTCGCGAAGCTTGAAGCGAAGTACGCCTTCCGTTACACATGTGATTAACGATCATCGTTAGAATCTTCGACTACCACAGAATAAATTAATCTCAGCTTATCGAACACCGTCGACCACTGCATATGCATATCGTCGTTTTGTTGCACTCGGATTCTTGCATCTATTTATCTATCGATCGCGGCTTGTGTACGATTGTTCGATCTGTTTTTCCGTATTTTATTTTCAGCGGTCGCTCACTATTTTCCAGCTTAGCTTAGGTGTGAACTTATCGCAACTTGTTATTAGTTGCGTATGAATTTATGTCCGAGAGATAACTGTAGCGGTTCTACAGTTAAAAGATATGTCCTTCTGCAAGGTGTTGTGATCGTTTAATCTGGTTGCATTGGATATGCTCAATATCTGTGATGACATAACAATTTCATTCGGAAAAAATTTATACTTTTTGAATTGATCGTGCACGTATAAACTATTGTAACTGATAATAATGTCTATAGTATTTTGTATTATGTTTATGGAAAAAATTGTATTATTTCAATGATAATATTCAAAAAAATCCATGAACTTATTTATTGTTGGAATAATAGCGCCCTCTCCTGTCAGTGAACGGACAAATTGCATAGGGAAATCCGATTGACTTGCAATTTGGCATGATAACAAATTCAAATAGGATACCACACGGGTTTTATGGATTATCTGAGGATTCTCAAAGACGTGGATTATGATTTTGCTGTAGCAAATCATACATTTTTTCTCGAATACATTTTATCTGTGGATTAGAATAAAAAATGGTCACAAAAAAATTCATTTTTACTTATATTCATTTCGTTGATACAAATTCTTCAACTCCTCGACTGATTGCTCGAACAGGATGCATTTTTCGTGTGTTTCGTTAATTGCAACTATCTAGATTTATGCATTCATACGAATAAATGAAGCGGAATATTGCATGTATTAAAATCTAGAGATTGATATCACTTTGCGAGGAACAAGAAGCGAGCTTAATTACTCATATAAATCAATGTAGGTTGATGTTCGTGTGATAATGCATTATTCTTAACTACTACCCACAGAATTGTAACGATAACGATAAGCTCTTCGGGCTTTTGCCTAAGGACTCGTATATTAGCGGTTTCGAAGTAATTTATGAATCTAAACGTTTGGTTTCTGATAGAAACTTCATGAATATTTAAGGTTGAATAGATTAGTCACCATAATCACATCCAGTGAATAATTTACATAAAAATGATTACAAAAAATTTTTAAGACAAGCTTTTATACAAATGTATGAAGTACCCTGTAGATCTTTTCTTTGTTTCTCAACATGCTATGAATACACATTGGTGGTATTTTCAAGTACGATACAGATCATTATACTAATACAGATTCTTTATACTTATACAGATATTTCAACTTACCATTCAAATTGTCATCATAAAAGTGAAGCATCACTATGGCATTATTTCTAATAGCACAGTAAATTTTGAAATTCCAACAATCTTGAAATTGAGTTGACGTTTCCTAACCGAACGTGGATTGCTATCGCTCCAGTAGTAAGAGTTTCGCCTGTTGAATATTCCATTTTTGGTAAATTTTGCTTCATATAATGGCACTCCCAAATTATTCATTTTCGTGATTCTTCATTATGATGACCGCAAAGTTTCCCCTCATCTCATAATCGATTTGCTTCAGGCAATGAACTGAATTGTGAGAATAAGGATGCCATTTGTGTTTTGCAAATATTCTCTTCATAGACATTTTATTTCATCTCGAATCTCATGAAACATCTTCAACGATAATTCTGAGAAATTTGCGAAGTACTCAAGCACTGTAATTTCATTTTCTTCATTGTCCACCACCGTTTTAGTTTTAACTTGAAGGATCCATAATTCGTAAGGTTGAATATTAATCTTCTGATGATGTTTCGAAATGGTTTTGGTTTTCCTGGATACCTTGTAGTAAAAGTATCATATTTACATAAATCACTAAAACTCGAATTTCTCAAAAACGGTTCATTTTGGTTATAGGGTATACATGAATTTGAATCATGAGATGAATCCAAAAATTACATGAAATATAGGGTGTCCTATTGAACATAACGAATATGAAGTCACTCCCAGAGAAACCGAAAGTGTCACAATAACAAAAATATCAGTGTTTTCTTCACAGTCTCTAAACATTTTCAGAATCATGCTACTTGTCGATAAGGTTTCTTGTCCTTAGATTATAATCTCAAAAAAAAATGGTGGGTTAGAGCCCGAAAAGCAACGGGTAAATGCAGTAGAGCTACGAAAACAATCAAATATAAAAATTATTATTATTTCATCGAACAGTGACGATGTACTCCGTAAGTACATCACGATCGAAATGAGAACATTCGAAATCGTTCATTGTGGTCGATAACCTTTGTAACTTTTTGCCCTGAAGAAGTCTAAATTAAAGACGAAACGTCTGTCCTCTAACTCACGATTTTTTTTTTGAGATCATGGTACTTTTAGTTCTCTCTCTCTCTCTCTCTCTCTCTCTTTTATATATATATATATATATATATATATATTGTAATGTGATGATGAATTTTTAAAATATAATATATTGTAATATTTTTGCCCCACGTTTTGGGGTCAAATTGTTATGTTATGATGAATTTTGTAAATATATAAAATATTGTAATATTTTTGCCCTGTATAATAATTTGTATGTGGTAATAATAATTGCCAACGAACGTCACTGTTCTCTCGTCACGTAGCTGACAATTGTTATTCCTTTTCTCACCACAGCTAGCACAGTTGGTACGCCCTCATCTCAAGATAGCCGGTTCAAAGCAATTTAGCCCTTATTTGATATGTCAAACTCAAGTTATTCAATGGTCGTAGGTATGTTTGTTGATCATTGTGAAAGAACACACAACAAAATATCAAAAACAATTATCTCCTTTATTCAGGAAGACTTAAAATACCTGGCCTACGAGAAATAACTTATACTAGTGGGAATATACAAATATTCACGGATAATCATAAAATTGAAATCATGGATAGATAAACAGAACCTCACTTTTTCCGTGAGAGTAAAGTTTTCTGTTATTGTTCAAAATAAGGTGGAATAAAGTTCTTCAGATGTGAAATACGTTGTTGGTGAAATAGTTCAGGACCGAAAATGCACTATTAAAGTTTTTATACCTGTTGGAGATGTCGGTGTTTCAAGATATGCCCTGAAACTGGATACCTTGTCACTACAAGCGCTATCAGGAACTCCAATACCATAAATCAGGAACCATACAGATGCGGAAATCAGCTTTGGAGACGTGGAAATGATATATAATCAAGGTAATACTAGTTTTGCTCTCCAAATGTTGGAATTCGTTCAATTTTTGTTCTCTCAAAATGTTGCGTCCATTCCCTTCTAATTTTATTTTCAATCTCCTCGTTGGTTTTGTTTGTTGTTGCCTCGATACAAGTTTCCCTTCCTGTTTTCCCATTTGAATTTTTGAATTCGCGCACTAAATTGTCACATTTCACTGTTTAGGTTTATCTTACTCAATTTATATATACAACTATTTTTCCATACTTATTACTATTTACAAATTCTAATAATAATTGCTTATGATATCAACCAATTGCTATTCCTTCACAATTTCCAATTTTTACCTATGACCCTCTATTCTCTGATTGGCTATTATCATGAAGACGTTTGCTGTTCTACCATTGGTTACTTTTAGTCATCTCCAATTTCATATACTGTATGTTTCAAATTTACAAATGTGTTGATCACCTTTTATTCATGCAAATTTTGTAAATTTAGACTTTTTGTTGTTTTTTTTCCAATTATGGTTTATGATCATTATGATAGTGTATGAAATTGATTGTGTTATATTATTTTGACATTTTTATCTATCCATATTATACAAAGGCTTATATGTATAATTTTTGTGTTATTTTACCTTTTAAACCTTTAACTGGCATAACATAACATAACAATATATATATATATATATATATACATATATATATATAAAACTAGGGATATTGGGGTAAGCAGCAATGAAAAAGTAAACTCTTTAAGGTTTATCCGAGCTTTCGAAAATGTTTATTTCCATCATCAGGGAGAAACTTTGTTGAGGTTGGTTTCAATGATGTCAAACATATTCATCTAACATAGTGATATAAAAGAAAAAACGTAGATCGGGGAATAAAACGAAGTTCAAAGTTACTACAACCACATTAGCGTTGTTTGAAATTATATAAATATAACTGTGTACTCTATGTGGTGTGACAAGGGAAACTGATAGGTTAGGAATGAATCTCGCAATTATGATGATGATGATTATAATTGCGAGATTCATTCCTAACCTATCAGTTTCCCTTGTCACACCACATAGAGTACACAGTTATATTTATATAATTTCAAACAACGCTAATGTGGTTGTAGTAACTTTGAACTTCGTTTTATTCCCCGATCTACGTTTTTTGTATCACTATGTTAGATGAATATGTTTAACATCATTGAAACCAACCTCAACAAAGTGTCTCCCTGATGATGGAAATAAACATTTCCGAAAGCTTGGATAAACCTTAAAGAGTTTACTTTTTCATTGCTGCTTACCCCAATATCCCTAGTTTTGTACCTAACTAGTCAGCAAATACTCCCCTCACACACATATAAGTATATATATATATATATAAATATATATATATATATATATAACTGATGAAGATATACCCTATGAAGATATACCCTATGAATAGTGAAAACAATAAACGCTTTCGACCGATTTTTGTATCCATTAATTTGATAATACTGATATCGTAAGCCACCCCTATATCTTCATGTATGCAGAAGCATGAACAATATTACAAATTATATTGAATTCCTAATAGTCTGATATGAAATGTGATATTTTTCCTAGGTCGACTGACTTAAAATATAAAGTTGATCGAATGACTGATGAAAAATGCGAAAGATAGAAATTGAATAATATCGCAGAACGTTGATCTTTGTTAGCTAGCAGATCGTCTCCCATAAAAGACCATCTCTGGCATTTTCACAATCAGAAAATGGCTTATAGCGATTATTATTCACTTTCATTTTATAAGAAATCTCGTTGCTATAAATAGTAATCGGCGTGATGCCTGCTTCAAGACAGACAAATCAGAAATCGAAGTTGATTATTATTATGGTTCGAAAGTTGTCACCGTTATTTATTTATGAGAGCATTATTATTAGAGAAACAATGTATCATTTACATAATGTGCGATGATTATCCGTGATCTTATAATAAATTATTTTATAGTGTGCATTCGATACTGAAAGTGTGGCAGTGCAAACAATAGGCGTATAAAATGTGAGCACAAGCTTTTACTTTAGTTTTGAAGAGTTATTTATTGGTTGGAGCCTATTTTTTTCTACACTGATTTTTGGCATGTCGGGAACAATAAGCTACAACAATCTGGAAAAATTTAAATTGATCCATATAATAAAAATTTTTTCTTATGCATCTCATTTTGTCAGTTTCTACGTTTTATCACGGGTTGATTTGCTGAAATTTGTTTTAATAAATAGGATCTTAGTATATATTCCGATAATCTAGATTCTGTGATTTTTAGCTTTTTTATATACATCCTGATGTTCATTTTGAGGCACTTTCAATTGTCTTGATGTTGCACCAATATAACTTTTGTAGAATGGAAAAGGTATGTCGTCTATGTATTTTTGTATTTTCTTCTCCGCATAATCTGCTATTTTTCCTGAAAGGAAGTCAATATGTTTATTTCTCCTGAAAGTTGTGCGTTTATTATTTCCGTAAAATTCGGGGGCACAAAGTATTATGTTATTTTTACAAGCTTTTATTTAGTTTCACTTGTTAGTTAGTTCGTTCTTTTGTTAGTTTGGGTCGAATCTTGCAAGTGGATTCCGGTGACAATGCAAAATCGTGGATCCATAATGGCGGACGAGATTTGTAATTATGGTCCAATTTGATACAAAAAAGGTAGGGGGGTGTTTTTGGGGTCGGAGATTATGAGTTTTTGTCAAAATTCATAAATTTAAGATGGCGGACGAGTTTTGTGATTATGTCTGAATCGATTTAAAATTGATATGTGGGGGTTTTCGCGGTCGAACATTCTAAATTTTTTGTCAAAATTCATAAATTCAAGGTGGCGGCTCTAAGATGGCGGACGATTTTTGTGATTATGGTCCGATTCGACTCAAAATTGGTATGTGGGGATTCTTGGGGTAGAAGATTATGAAATGTTTATCAAAATTTACGAATTCAAGATGGTGGCGCCAGGATGGAGGAAGAGTTTTCTGATAATGGTCATATTTTATTCAAAATTGGTATGTGGGGGTTTTCAGGTTCGGAGATTATGAATTTTTTGTCAAAATCTATAAATTCAAGATGGCGAATTCAGGATGGCGGACGAGTTTTGTGATTATGGTCAGATTCTATTCAAAATTGGTGTGTGGGAGTTTTTGGGGTCGGAGATCATGATTTATTCCAACTCAAAACTTACAGGGAAGAGACCTTGTGATAACGATGCTCTATTTGAAATGAATAGATTGAGGCTAACTATCTAAAAAGCAAAAATCAAAATAACTAATAAAAAAACTTTTTAAAGACAATTTTTCATTCAAGCCGTGTACTAAAACGTATAAAATAAGTTTAAGTCATCGCTGACAATGATTTATTGATTTTTTGTTGTTATTTGGCTTGTCGCGCGAATTGTAATAAAATTAATACTTCGACAAGTTGTTACTTACCAACCAATCATTGTCCAATAAAATTAATTGGTACCTACTTTTATGAATAATTTGTAAAAATTAAAAACTTCAACAGATTCTTACTTACCAACCAATCACTGCCCAATCAAATTAATTGGTACCTACTTTTATGAACACTTCGCGCGATAAGCTTTTTGAAACCAAATAAATCAACAAAAAATAATTAAATCATTGTCAGCGATGACTTAAATTTATTTTATACGTTTTAGTACACGGTTTAAATAAAAGCTTGTCTTTAAAAAGTTTATTTATTGGTTATTTTTTGAGACGTCTGTATGTTTGTGTTTGTGTTGGATAGTTATCAAATATTTTCTATTAGTAACTCTGAAAACATTCCAGGAATGATTTCTTTCTTCAATGCAAAGTCCTAAATTCCTCTTCCACCATATCAATACCTCCATCGTGAATTTCTGAATTTTGATAGAACATTTCAAATCTGCCACCCCAAAAACCCTTAGATATATCAACTTAAGTCGGATCGGAATATGAATGACAAAATTCGTCCACCATCTTGCAGCCTCCATTTTGAATTTGCAGTACATAAAATCTTTAAAGTGTATCGTCACCGGAACTACATGTGTATTGAAAATTCCAACCCATCTGGAAGTGCATCAAAATCGACTTGCAAGATTTGTACAGACAGACAGCAAGTTCAATAAAAGCTTATAAAAAGAAACTTTACCGCCATGCATGCATGCAATATTATCATTGGCAATTTAAATGTTTGACCCAGTCCAATCATCACCTGGTTTTCTTAAGTCAGGGTATTCAATGGAATTGTTCCATTAGCAATCGTTTAATTCAGATTTACAGTACATTCCAAATTTCCACCACTACTTGCTGGTTGATAAATTTGCAATCAATTTGTTCGCATAGATTCTTCAACGTATCCTTCCGCAACTGCACTTTCATCTTCGTGTTTTTATACACGCTTCATTAACTTCACCTGTATGTATGTATGTATGTATGAATCGGGTAATTGAATATTTGAAATTGATTCACCCACCAGACGTCCGAATTAATTGAAATTTTGTACACGTATTAAGAACCGATGACAATACAATAATTTCATAGCTATGACCTAGCATTCTCACCAAGATCGCCAGAAACAAATAATTTACATTTCAAAGATATGGCGAATGCGCAGATTCACCAAAATGCAGCATGCATCTCATTCGCCATGATTTCGAAAAAACTTCCATTCCATGTAGTACTTCCGTAGTCTTCTGTAGCAATATGGACTAAAAAGTTAATAATTAAATTATAGTTTAAAAAAACTAAAAAACACGCATATAGCAAGCACCTCACGCTTTTCCTACATAAGAGGAATTTTTTGGTGAATGACTTTATTCTTATTGTTTTCAACATTTTATTCCTTAATGCCACACACACAAGCGTGTTTTTTTATTTTTTCAAACTATAATTTTTTTATTGCAATTAATCGCTACCTGAATTTGCCAACAGAGCTCGTCCAGTATACATGCAGAAATGATGATAAGTGATGGAATTCTTGAATAATCATGTCCAATTATCCCTTAGTATATGTTATTGCCGCGGCCGTCTTGATGTGTGAAAATGACATCATCGTCTTGGTAGGTATTCCAACTTCTTGGTAGGTATCCAAAGAGATGACGGGTCTTTTCAAAGTAATGCCAGTTCACTATTACTCGTACAATTGATAATTCTTGGCACGGTACTCATGCGCACGTATAATTAGTTTTAATTACCGCGGCTTCATTACCATTCATAAGTGAAACGGAAAAAGTAACTGCAAAAGGAATGAATTCAGTATATTACAATACCTGATTAGAATGGATAATTGTTTATTCGAACAATAAATTACTGGGCGAGTGGTTTATCCCAATAAATCTGTAGAGTAGGTGAAAAAGATTAAAAGTCGTTTCAGGAGGAAAGTGATCAATCAAGAAAACGGCCTAGTATCTTACCCAAAGCTCTGTGCTAGGTCCTGTCTTGTTCTTATTGGGAATTCAAAATTAGATGCCAGGCGCCAGAGTGGCGAAAGTTCAAACCAGAGATACGTACATTGTTTATCTGTTTTCTCAGAGGTTATACATTTGTGTTTGGAGTTTTTCTTAAAATATTTCCATTTGGTATTATTTTCCAGTTTTTTGTGTAGTGTTATTCATTTCAAGACTCTACTGAAGTGGTGTATTGAAATCTTAAGACAATATCATTTGCGAAAACCCACTTTGAAGGAGACAAAGTATGTTGTAATTTGCTTGCAAAAAACAACTTTCAACGAAGTTTCTGCATAGCTTAGTGAAGTCATCGGGAATTATTGTTATGAATTATTTTGAAGAAATGTTACACATTATTTGTGAATGTTCGAATTAAAAATGAAACTAACAAAAGCAGTTTTTTAGAATTTCATCTAAAACAAACAAGATGGTATCACCTAAATATACATATATAGTAACTCTTTTTCCATACTGTATGGATAATCTTCGTTATATTCAATAATATCTGTTTTTTCTCTTCCTAACTCTCTTTTTTTCTTCTCAACTCTCTTTGAAGGTTCTCTTTTTCACTTTTTATCTTGGTCACACACGATACAGGAACATTTTGGGAAGGAACTGTATTCTTCTTCAAGATCCCAAGAGCCCGTCGTCTGTCTATAGACTCACTCAATCCTAGATTAGTCTGCACCAGTATGTTACATTCAATTTCTCACGGAAAATGATAAAAACGGGATGATCGTTTTGTCCAAGAGTCACATTGAGGTGCCAACAATAATTATTTGAACTAGAATCACTCATTTTTTCCCTCAAGGACGTACAATAGTCAACATAATAGATAGATAGATATCTTTATTCGTTCTGTTAATTTACATACCTCATAGAAGTGTAGAACATGTCAAATAAATAATCTTAAATATAATTACAATTACAATGATTACGGTAAAATATTTACATGTATGTCGTTTCATACTGCCTGTCATAATAAAATCATTGAAAATGTATAAAATTGAGAAACTTGCACAGATATTAAAAGGGAAAGTAATCAAATCCCAACTACCAGACTTGTCGAATAGCGTTAAAAACGAAATAATGGGTTTTTAAATAAACATACTCTAATAGGTACCGATATACACTTACACAGACACCTTTGTATATACACATACATAGTAAGTAAGTTGTCTTTATTCGTTCTGTCGAATAATATACCTCATAGAGGTGTAGAACATGTCAAATAAATAATCTTAAATATTACATTAGGGTAAAATGACTTAAGTAAGTATTTATATACATAATAATACATTTAATACATTTAAAAAATTATTATGAGATTCACCCGCAAATTAATTCCAGTTATCCAGAATAAATTGCAGGATGAATACATTAAGATTAAAACACTCACATATTAAAACTAATCAATTTTTTGTATCATAGACTTTCCATATTACGTTGAAAATACTCTTCAATGTTAAAAATTTTACTTTAAAATTCCATTTTCCATTAACCTAATGTTATTTGGTAGCTTATTCCATATTTTCACCAAACTATACTGCACATTTTTTTGGATATACGTATATTTAACTTTATCATTTCGTAAATCACATTTACTTCGCGTATTGTGCTTATGAGATACTACCCTGTCATTAAACAAGTATTTATTATTTAAAACAAAATTAATTGATTCATATATATATAAAGAGATAACTGTCAATATATTATTTTCTCTAATATTCACCAGGTAAACCAGAATTTCATTGAATGTCAACAATCACAAGAGATTCGACATGTTTTAAGTGTACAATGGCTAAAATCATATAAACATTAATGTTTCGAAAAGTAAACAATTTACTCATGTATAGTTTCAAAAATCGACACCAGAAGGAGTATCCGTTACTTTGAATTCCCAATTATCTATCGATGATTTGGCAAACATATCAATCACAGAGAGATATAATCCTTTTGCTAAATAAAAACACATTCAAACAACTTGGGAAAAGTTTCATATTATTTATAGTGAGTGCCCAGAGATTTTATTAAAAAATGTGCGAATAAAGCAAGATCATTGGCGCTCCATTACCAAAAGCTTACAAAATATTTAGTTGTGTTAATCCGATTCATTCTTCAGGTTTTTCATAACAATTTTAATCCAATTCCACTCAAATAAAAAAGAACGTGAAAAATAGGATACCTACCACCTTCTTGCAATAAAATGGTATCATTCAATACCACTTTCTTCTAGTGAAATGGTATTTCCTAGAGTGGAAACAAAACTATTTGATAATGCAGAGGCTCTCATAGATCTATTAACAAGAAAATCGCGCTGGCAAAGGAAAAACCGGATGATCCTAAACTGAATCTAAACTAGGCCTGATGAAGAGCCTGATGTATTGAAACCATCAACATGTTGGGGTTCTAATGAACATACAAATAGTCTCAGTAAAAAAAAACTGGATAATACTGAAGATAATATGGAAAAAATACGATTTTTTTATTCACACTAGGCCTGATGAGAAACTTTTGAAAGAAGATTTTTGGGAGAAGACACGCAAGTGAAACTGGTTTTATAGAAAGGAGGAACACTTTTTGGATTATATGACTGCTAGAATGAATCTTTATAACTTGAGAGAACAAAATAAAATCAAATTGATGGTTGTAACACAAGCAAAGGTAGGGATATCAGAATCCACTAAACAAGGAAGATTGCAGGAAACTGTATCTCAGGGAGATCAAAAATGTTGAAGCAGCTGATATCATTGTACGTTCTTGAAACATTTTTTTTACTAGAGCTCTTTTACTGATAGTGATGAAAACATAGTTTCGACCTTTATTTCAATTTTGTTTGGGTATACCGCTTGTCTAATATAATCGTTTTCCTGTCGCGCTTTTTCAGATACTTGTTTGTTTATGTAATTACCAGAGTGGATGGCCTGTGGGGACGGGCCTATTAGTTTTGAAGCGAATCTGATCGATTTATTCATTGGCGGCGGCATGTTCCGCCTACGCGTGACGGGCGCAAGTCACCTTTGGCTTGTTTCTGAAATGTTTGTTTGAGATCTGGCGATTAAGTGGGGTTTACTGGAATGAAGAATGCCGCAGAACATGTTGCAGAAAGAAGTAGTTTGTAAGATGAGAAGTGGAGATTGAACAATTGCATATCGGTTTTTCGTAACTAGAAAATAGATAAATTTATACAGCGTGAGACACATGAGTTTTTGGAATAGGTCAAGAATATAAGGTCACCCAGTATCTTCACGGAATTTCCACAGGTGCTGCTTCAGTATCTTCACAGGTGCTTCAAAACATGATAAAAACAGTATAGCAATCGAAAATTTTGCGCGGAAAAGATAATATTAGGAGATACGGGCCCCCGAAGATCCATAAAGAGAGGTTATGGGATATCACTTTTGGAAATTGTAAACTGATATAAACAATTTCTTTTTACACTAAAATAGTAACTGCACACTTATTTAACGTTTTAGTAATATTAAAGTAAAGTAATGAAAAAACTCCGATTACTTTTCATATATTTTACAGAAGAAATGTCAAAAATTAAACGTTGGTTCTTGAAGTTCTTGAAGTTTATTGATATGCGACGTTGCCTATGTCACCCATAGGAAAAAAAGTACTGAAATTAAATGCGACATACATATTGAGTATATAAATAATAACTATTACTGCATGAAAAGACGTTCTGATAGTTCTGATGGATATATATATATATATATATATATATATATATATATATATATGAATAGAAGTTTAAAATGCAAATAATATATCACCACGCTTTTTGGGAGTGTCTAATAGCTTCTGAAAATCATGCATGAAGTTGATGTGCCGCATTAAGAAAGTTACCAAACCTATTAAAATAATGTGACTTCAGATTATTCTGTTTTGAGTCATTGTAAACCGGACCAAGAAACGCATTTGACTTGGATGTTTTCTCGTATTCGAGAAAACATCCAATCACTTTCTTACGTAAAAAGAAGGAACACAACCTAACCTAACTTGGCTAAGCTTGCTATCCAAGTTGAATGCAAACTAATCAACCTTACAAGGCGACGCTTCGCTCCGCTCGCGTACATTCCGATCCAACCAATTCCTTATGTAAAAAAGAACATAACAAACAGTCTTCAAGCATAAATATGACTCGCACTTACGTGAGCACTCCAAGTAACATCCGTAACAACCTCAGCCTGCCAATCCCAAAAACAACTCTAACAAAAAATTCAATTATACAGTGTGGCCCATTTAAAATGGAACCACCCCTGTAGAATACGCATTTTTCAGTCATTCTCAAAAAAAATTTGTTTGAATATCAAGCATCAAAAACTGTATCTTGACACAAATGTTCATAACTTTAGTTTCATTTCCAAGGCTCACTATGGTTTTTTTCTTCGTCAAAAACGGCAAAATTTTATTAGTCAATTTTTGTTTTGAAATTTGACTACACCACTGGATGCGTAGTCGTTATTAATGGAAACCATAGAAATTTCATACAAAAATATTGGTTAACAACGAAGTTACAACAACTTTAATTTTGGAAACAAAGTATTTGATTATAATTTTTATTTAGATTATAGACATATTTAAAATCTGGCAATACTGCCGATACACAGTGGAACACCAGTGAATTTGCACAGTGAAAATCCGAAGCCAATAGCTCATTCCGTTCTACAGTTATAACTCCTGAAAGTATGGTAATGTGGGCGATTTGTGGTGAAAGCGATTTTGTAATAAAAATCTGACTACGCCACTGGATTTGTAAATTATATTCCCTTAAAATCATTTATTTAAGTTAAGGTCATAGTGTATTCGAAAATAACAGAAAATTAAAAATTCATTTTTAAGTTATGCAGTTTTGAATAGCCGATGAAAACGAAATGAACAGAATCAAGTTTTAAAGTGTCAAAATTATTTATTCAATAATAAAACAGAAAACAGGACAAAAAATGCTGCTTTTAAATTCTGCAAAACTCAACTAAAACAAGCTTTCAGAGAAGATATCAATAATTTGAGGAAAGCTGAACTAATACATTAGGCATAGGTATTGTACTAAATCAATAGTAGGCTGTGATTTAGTACACCACAAATCGCTCACATTACCATACTTTCAGGAGTTATACCTGTAGAACGGAATGAGCTATTGACTATTTTCGCTATACAAATTCACTGGTGTCCTACTTTGTATCGGCAGTGTTGCCATATTTTAAATATGTCTATAATCTAAATAAAAATTATAATCAAATACTTTGTTTCCAAAATTAAAGTTGTTGTAACTTCGTTGTTGACCAATATTTTTTATGAAATTTTGATGGTTTTCATTTATAACGACTACGAAGGTGTAGTCAGATTTGAAAACAAAAATTGCCTAATACACTTTTGCCGTTTTTGAAGAAAAAAAAACCATAGAGTGCCTTGGAAATGAAACTGAAATCATGAAAATTTGTGTCAAGATACAGTTTTTTATGCTTAATATTAAACAAAAAATATTTTTGGGATTGACTGAAAAATGCGTAATCTACAGGGGTGGTTCCATTTTAAATGGGTCACACTGTATATTAAAGCAGGAAATTATATAACCACCTGCCAGAATATTTAAAAGTATTGAATAATCCTGAACACTTTAGAAAGGCAGTAAAAGACTTCCTCACCCCAAAAGCATACTATGACCTGCAGGAATACTATAATGAAAATTTCGGACATCAATAACGTAGTCCTACTGTGTTACTATTTTATTGATTCTGAGTAAGTTGTATAGTTGTGTAGTGATAACCCGTATGTTTTGTAATGTAATTCATTGTTTCCCCTTTTTAACCTAACTTTATTTTATTGTAACATCATTTTATATTTATTTCTACATTTGAACTATATTTTTACACTTTACATTATATACTCATATATTATACTTATTTACATTTTTTATATATATATATATATATATATATATATATATATATATATATATATATATATATATATGACACTATGATCTTACCACAAGTTATTATTCTCATCGCTTTTCAATGAGGACTATTTCTTGGACAATAAAAGCACACTTTTGATTGATTCATTCATTGATTGATTGAACACAACCTAACCTAGCTTGACTGACCTTGTTATCCATGTTGAAAGCATGCTAATCAACTTTACAAAGCGACGCTTCGCTCCAATCAACTTGTTGCGTATAAAGAAGGAACACAACCTAATAACCCAACTTGGCTAACATTGCTATGCAAGTTGAATGCAAGCCAATTAACTTTACGAAGCCTACACATTCTAATATTGAAGAAGCAAAACCACACTTTTTTTGAATTCCCAAAATATATTTTTACGCGCTTAAATTCCGATTGCTGAAGTGTTTTTATCGAGTATTGAAGCACTTGTGATAATTTCGTGAAAATTTCGCGAAAATCCGGAATGACTTGAATAGTTGGCAACATGGCATGCTCATAAAAAGCCAAGATCAATGCAACTACCAATATTTGATTATTGACATTTCATATGAAACATTAAATGAAATGTAATAAGAGTTTTTCCATGACTTTATCGAACATTAATTGATTGAAAAGGGAAACATTCTCAATTAAATATTGATAGAAAGATTTTTCGTGAATTGAAATCACGATTAAAATGAAGTTATTTTTGTGAATGTCTAACAGAAAACATATTCGGCTAAGTCAGCTGGACATTGAACTACATCTGATATTTAGGTTCAAGAATCTGAAATTGAAAATTTGCATTTTCATTCAGTAGTTATTTGATTTTCTATTCCAGTCTTATTTAGAACTCATAAAGATGAATGAGGCAAAGAAGAATGTTTTCCAAAAGAGAGTACTCACCAGAAATCATTCGTAACATTGACGCAGGAGAGACATCGCATTCACTAGGTCTTCAATACATTTTTGTCGACGAAAATCTATTTCACGCTTCCACGATCATCAGGAAGACCGGAAGAAATGGGAAACACATTTTCAAGAAGCAATCTCACTTTGCAAAGTGTATTGAAGACCTAGTGAATGCGATGTCTCTCCTGCGTCAATGTTACGAATGATTCCTGGTGAGTACTCTCTTTTGGAAAACATTCTTCTTTGCCTCATTCATCTTTATGAGTTCTTAAATAAGACTGGAATAGAAAATCAAATAACTACCTGAATGAAAATGCAAATTTTCAATTTCAGATTTTTCTTTGAGTTAGGCCTTTTCAGAATATCTATCAGATGTAGTTCAATGTCCAGCGTGGCTTTAGCCGGGGAAGTAGTTGTTTTCTGTTAGACATTCACAAAAAATAACTTCATTTTAATCGTGGATTTTTCAATTCACAGAAAAATATTTCTATCAATATTTAATTGAGAATGTTTCCCTTTTCAACATGAATACCCCACAAGAGGTTATCTTGACGATGGAAGATAGTGACTAAAGTTTATCTTTCAGTCGCAGATGATTCCACATCTGATTTTATGAACATCCTGTTTATATTTTCAACAAATCAATTAATTGATTATAATATTACTTAATCGTTAAATGAGTGTACAGTTACCATTTTCGTGTAAAAAGCTATTCTTTATATCAGTTTGCAGTTTCCAAAAGTGACATCCAATAACCTCTCTTTTTGGACCTTCGGGGGCCCATATCTCATAAAATTATCTTTTCCGCGCTAAATTTTCAATTGACATACTGTTTTTATCGCCTTCTGAAGCGCCTATGAAAATTTCGTAAAGATACTGGGTCATCTCATTTGATTGACCATTACCACTATACAAATAGGAACACAAAGTTTTAGATTTATAACTATGATAATATCTAGTTAACTCATACAGATGATGATTTTCTCCCTCATACATTTTTGAGGATACAAGAATATGGAGAGCACAAACTTTATATAATATTTAATTTGTGGAAGTTGAGCTTCAATTGATGTGGCATACCTGATATCGATACACATTTAATGGTTCATAAAAAAAATACTGAATGTGCTGTGGATTGAAAAGCGAAATGTTGATTTGAACGAAGAAATTACCTTTGAATTATGGTAAGTGTGGTGATCCATATGTTCTTCAAATGGCTTGGTTGGGATTAGGATCAATGTTATTGGAGGAAAACTATTGCTTTCTCGCCAACGTTTCGAACTTTAATAAATTCATCATCAGGGCTCAAAAATTAGTTTCTCTAGCTAAATGTGGAACTGTTGTGCCGTAAATGTTCATTATTCACGTATCTAGAATGTCTGTTTTTTATTCATTATTGTTTACTGTATATACTCGAAAAAACACATTTTTGGGCCCTGATGATGAATTTATTAAAGTTTGAAACGTTGGCGAGAAAGCAATAGTTTTTCTTCAATAACATTGATCCTGATTCCAACCAAACAGTTTGAAGAAGGAATTACCCTTTCCTTTTGGGATTTTAACATTGTATTAGAGAAAACATAATTTCCAATTGTTAATTTTTTTTTCTGTAACTTGAGAAAAGTTTGACATTTTAACTCTGTTGAAGGTAACAAAATATCACTTTTTATTAAATTACTTTCTTCCCCAGGAAAAAAGTGAGTACTTTTTTCCCATAAGTAAAGGTAGATATTTAATTTTAGAATATTTTATTATACAAAAGTTACATTTTCTTTATATCAAAAGTACAATTATTAAATGTGCATTGCATGAATGACATGTTCCTTGAACTATTCGGTACAACAGTCGAATTTTCTTGTGTTGAAATTGAATTTTTTTCTGCCATGGACACAAATGCCGTTGATGTACCTAGTCGCAAATCGGGTGTCATTTCAGCACTGCCACACGTTCTAAACACTTTATTAGCTGTTTCTGTCCTGTGTGCTACCGATTCATCAACATACCCTTCATCGACGTTGATGACTTCCAACCGCCATGTTTCTTTAGTGTCATCAAGTCTCCCCCAGATTAAACTAAAAGTGTTGCAGACGATTTTCGAAATGAATGAACTGTATTATGAGTTAGCACTTTCAAGTCGAAGAAATTTAGCTACTGTTTCAGGTACCTTATAATACTGATTTTTACCCACAACCTGATTGATACATTTTCCATTGCGATATGCATAAAACAGGCGAAGATCCTTTGCTGCTGCTGGGCGGAGGGCTGTGTACATTCGGTAAAATTTAATATATTCTTCAGTAACTACAAATCTCCTGTTTACATCATTCTTTGTTTGTTTGAGTTTAACAATTAATAACGTTCCCGAATCTTCAATATCATCTAATGTTACCTGGCTGATTTCACAAATTCGACAATCTCCTGCAATCCCAAATACAACAACAACCTTGGCCATTAAATGAACTTCATCGGGAGCATTATTTTAAAAATCACTAATTTGCGTACTTGTAAAAATCGCAGCTTTCTTGGGCGTATAACCGTAATTAGTTTGAAATATTTTGAAATGTCTACATTATTATTGGATTGTAACATACTTTTAATCATTGAATAATTCGACCACACTGTTGATGGCTTTTGTTGTTTGTTGTGCCAGTTCCGAAAAATAAGCCAATAACACCGTCTCCGAGAAAGTACTGCATGTCTTTTTCATCTTCCAGTTCATAAATCTTGAATACGCGGTTTCGTAAATTTTCCGCGATTTAGCTGGCAATAATTTTTGTAACGCTACTTTCGCTACATCTACTAACTCCGGTAGAGTCAGAGAAAACTAAGTTCGCAATTTTTAAATCAAATCACGGAATTAAATTGACAGATATATTTTTTTTTTTTTACCAAATAGTAACAACTTCATTCAGAATTAAAAAATACAAAAGCAAAGTTTTAAATATAAAATAATATCGAGATCAAAATCTTGATTGAAGCCCGGGACTCGAAGTGATGGCGCATTTGCTGTTTCAGTTGGAGGAAAACCCGGAAAAACCCACAACACCATCAGAAATCAGATCATAAACTTTCTCATAGAAAAGGACACATGCTCCCTGGGAGCTGAGAGAATCAATCTTGGAAAATACACGGCAGTCATCGAAGAGGTGCCAACAATTAGAATAAGGGTGTTTGCAATATGCAGTATAGTGTCCATTGGAAATGCTGCGGCTATGATTAGATATGGCGTAGATATTATAAAGAGTATTTATTCCATCCTGAGCAGAATATTGTTCCAAATTCGAATTTTGTATGGGAAAATTAATCACATTGTCCAATTTACTGCCATCAGTCGAAGAAACACGTTAACTGGTCGAGCTACCAACCCGCATCCCTGATGTCAACAACCAGTCTGCCAATACACTAGATCTTTTCCTCACCACCAATCCTGACCCGTATAGAATAGAAGTTTGTGCCCCACTTGGAAACTCTGATCACACCCTCATCTCCACAACATGCTCTTTCCATTTACCATCGAGCTGCACGATACCACCCCGTCTCATGTGGCATTACAATTCGGCCGACTGGGAAGGTCTTCGTATGTTTTTCTCAGCGTTTCCATGGAAGAGAGTTTGTTTCTCTTCAGTAGATCCAACACGATGTGCTGAGACAATTTCTGAAATCATCATGTTGGGGATGCGAACTTACATACCGAATACCGAAAGAAGATAATTATCCGATAAGACCTGGTTTAACAGAAACTGCTCTAGAGCTGTGGCTTCCAAACAGGCAGCATACCATCGATGGCTAAAAAATCCGGGCCCTGAGACCAGAGCAGCATATGTCGAGGCTAGAGGCATATGCAAAGAGACAATAGAATGCTCAAAAGATGCCCACAATGCCAAAATAAGATCAAAACTTGCTGAATGTCCTAACGGATCCCGTTCATTTTGGTCTTTTGCCAAAGCTGTGGGAAGAAACTTCACTTCCAGCTCATTTCCTCCTCTAACCAAAGAAGATGGAACACTAGCAACGACTGCCCAGGAAAAAGCCAATATCTTTGCGCACCTATTTGCTGGAAATTCCACTCTGGATTCATCGGGAAAACAACCCCCGAACATTACACCTATTGATAGTCACATGCCCGAGATCACCTTTCGCCAACGTACTATCAGAAAGATTTTGCTGGGTCTCAACACCAACAAAGCCTGTGGATCTGACGGAATCAATCAATCAATCAATCAAACAATTTATTCATCATAAAATATACATATAAATTCAATCACAAGGACCAAAGACAGATGCATGTTTATAACAAGTCACAAATAAACATCAAAACAAAGAAATTAAACATCAAAACAAAATAAATTAAACATCAAAACAAAATAAAATAAAATACATACCATTAGATTAAAATATATGATAAAAAATTGAGAAATTCATCTTTGCAGGAACATACTTTTCGGACAATATATCATAAAAAGGTAGAAGACGTGAATGCACAAGAGACAACAAGAGAGACAATCGTATATATAAGTATGCCGCCGATTGTTCTCAAGAAATGTGCCCCCGAACTAACACCTGTTCTTTGCAAGTTGTTCAACCACTCTTACAATTTGGGGGTATTTCCATCCAATTGGAAAATTAAAGCCAGTCCCTAAAAAAGGCAAAAAGGCCCTACCTAGCAACTACAGACCTATCGCACTGCTATCTATTATTTCAAAGGCATGGAAAAACCAAAAATTCCATCCAATTGGAAAATTGCAAGAGTACAGCCAATCAATTGGTGACCTGCTCGCTTACGTCTCACATATATGGCAGCTATCTATTGAAAAGTATGGAGAAACTTTAGCTGTGGCATTAGATATCTCCAAGGCGTTCGATCGAGTTTGGCACCAGGGACTCCTCGCCAAGCTTCCGTCTTATGGCTTGCCCCCTCAGCTGTGTTCTCTGCTTGCTAGTTTTCTCTCAAACAGGTCTCTCCATGTAGTGGTCGATGGAGTTTCATCTGGCACTCTACTCATAAATGCTGGTGTTCCGCAAGGATCCATTCTCGCACCAACACTATTTCTACTTCACATCAACGACCTGTTGAAAGCAACTTCATGTCCAGTACACAGCTTTGCCGATGATAGTACCCTCCATACCGCTTTCTCTTCCAGGGACCCTATATCAGCCCGTGAAACCAGAAATGAACGAGGAAGAAATGTTAATTATATAAATATGGACTTGGCAACAATTCTCGAATGGGGATCTAATAACTTGGTAGAATTCAATGCAAACAAAACACAAGCATGTCTTTTCTCTAGAAATGCCGATCTCACTGTGCCTAACATAACTTTGTCAGGAGTAACCATACCACTGAAGCCATCCATATCGATGCTTGGTATTACTATCAGCAATAACCTTTCCTGGGAGAATCACGTAAGGTCCATTGCCAAAAGTGCATCCCAAAAACTTGGTTTTTTGTTTCGTGCCAAGAGCTATTTCACCCCCACCCAGCTGCTTATGATCTATAAGGCACAGATCCGACCTGTCCTGGAATACTGTTCCCATATTTGGAGCGCGGCACCTAAACATATCCTGAGGCTATTGGATTCTGTCCAAAAAAGGGCAATTCGTCTCGTCGGTGATGCCTCGCTTACAAACTCGCTCACTTGTCTGGAACACCGTAGAAAAGTTGGCGATTTGTCTCTATTTTATAGATATTTTCATGGGCGATGCTCTTCTGAAATATCAACAATCGTTCCTGCTTTGGCAGTCTCTTCGAGACTAACTCGTCAAGTTCAGTCATCACACCCCTTCGTGGTCACTTTGGAGACCTGCAGAACATCACTTTCCAAAGACTCGTTCATCCAACGAACAGCGAGGCTTTGGAACTCATTGCCTAGGGAGGTGTTTCCCGAGGCATACAACCTCCAGAAATTTAAGAAGAACACCAACTCCTACCTTCTTTCCCTTGGTTCCCACGATGTTCTCTGAACATTACAGGATATCCCTTTTCGTGGGAACCAGAACATAAAAAAAAAAAAAACATGTATAACTAAAATTTTTGGAAATGTTTGTATACGAATCATCTTTTTGAATTCCCTTTTCATTCCACAAGTTGAACAGTATGGGCTCGCATCGTTAGTCAAAGTCTCCTCTTCTGTCAACAGTTCGATACATTGTGTTAAATTCACGACCTCGTTTGGCAAGTCTGGAATAGGGATTGAAAGTACCCAGAAAGGTTCAAAAGTAACGGAGCAGTAATTACAAAAAGTACATCTCAATATAGACTTCAGATATTTGATTACTTTAAAGGTTTCCTTAGCAACGCAGGTCTAATATAAGTACAATAGCCTAAAAATTCAAATTTCACATCGATCATTTCCTGACTTTAATATATTGTAATAATGTGTTTTTAATATTGAATCGTCGTTTTTCCCGTCTCAGAAAAAATAGTGTATTATACACGGGAAAAATATTAGATTTTAGCTCTCGGTTTTTGTCTCCCTCCGCGTCGGGAGACAACACAACCTCGAGCTAAAATCTAATACTTTTTTACCTTGTATAATACATGATTTTCAATTTGTGAAATGATCATAAATAATTTCCCATTTAATTATATCCATAGAACATAGAAATCTCGTCCGTGCTGAAGACCACGGAATGTTCCATACAAAATATTTCACAACGAAATGAAAAAATAGTTAATCCTTTCATGTTTTTTTTAAGTTAATGTGTGACGAAATCTCTATCACGTTATTACCGTTGATAATTCCATACTTTTCAGCGGGAACATATTTCCCATACGTTCTGTGTTTTTTATTTTATATTTTTTTGTCTTGATTCACGCACACCGTGATGTGAAAAAAACACGATATACCAAGACTGATCATTACAATGAGGAGTATTTCCGATGGTAGACGATTTGTTCGGGCAAAGATCCATTAGATATTCAAAGAGTGAATCCTCGGCAAAGTAATGCTCACCGAAGCTGCATTCACAGTCTAGTTTGGTCATTGTGGTTTACTTCTCTGAATTGCCTCGATGCCATCCCAATCGGTCATTACAGCTTCTCAAAATGGCCTTGTTAGATTTATGCCATCCATTAGAGCCGCTCATCACGCACTTTACCAGCGGCGAACGTCAGGGGCGAGATATCCGAGAAATCCACTCGAGACGATTAAGATTGGCAATTTTGCTTTTTCTCAAGTCACACTGATACTACGAAGTGTAGTTTGTTGATCCAAAAGTATTTTCAGGTTTCGAAAACATGATATTTCCAATGGGGATTTGAGGATCATCAAAAAAATGTCGGGAGATTATTGTTATGTAAAACCAATTCATATACCGGGTGTCAATGAATCTATTAGACAAGTCATAACTTCTGGAATATTAGGTGTATCAAAATGAGCTTTAGTATAGGTAAATGGTATGAGAAGATGAGAGTTTTGGCATATTTTTCACTTTCCGGTCACTTCCGGTTTCACCGGAAATGGCTCCGGTTTTGAATTTTTAAATGGAACATCCTGTATATTTTAACATTTTTGAATTTCTGAGAAAATTTTATACCAGTCATTTTCAACCAATCAGATGCTTCATTTCGACATTGTCACTATGGTAACCAGCAAATTTTCTGAAAATTTTTCATCCACATTAGCATGTAGACGTAAAATTAATAAGTGGAAATTTCCCGGCACATGACAGCTATCATATAATTAGACAAAAATAATATTGAAATAATATTGACAATATTTTTTATTTACTTACTTTATAAGTTGGAAATATTACAACAATTTATTAATGTGTACATTCTGTAATATCATTAATTAATTTTAAATTCTTAAAAAATTCCACTTTTACCTCCTCTTTCCTAAGTGGTGAATAAAACATAGAACCGGTATTTTTTTAACAATATGCCTTTGTTTCATAACATAAAAATAATACTGAGACACCAGTTTATTTCTTTGAGTATTAGATTTGTGTCCAAAAGAAGGCACAATATCACGCAGAATGTTGCCAATCTCTTTAAGGGCCGGTATTATAAATATGTTTTGAAGTTAACTTTAATTTTATCAGTCAAGTTCACTTGAACTTCAAAATGTCAGTTTTATAAAGGTACCATTTTTTAAATAAAAAGAAGAAGAAGAAGAAGGCAACAAGGTAACCTACAATTTTTCACTTGGCAAAACGATCCCGTTGAACTGGAATAAGTTTTCATCATTTTCCTTGAGAAAATTAACGTAACGTTCTGGTGCAGACTAATCTAGGATTGAGCGAGTTTTTACTCGTTTTAGACAGACGATGGGCTCTTGAAGAAGAATCCAGTCATTTCCCAAAATCCTCCTGTATCGTCTGTGGGCATGATAAAAGTGAAAAAGAGAACCTTCAAAGAGAGTTGTGAGGAAAGAAAATAGAGTTAAGAAGAGAAAAAAGAGAGATTATTCAATATACCGAAAATTATTCATACAGTATGGAAAAAGGGTGGTTTTAAATGTATATCTAGGTGGTGACACATTGTTTACTTTTCGAAACATTGATGTTTATATGATTTTAGCCATTGTACACTTAAAACTTGTCGAATCTCTTGTGATTGTTGACATTCAATGAAATTCTGTTTTACCTGGTGAATATTCTGTTGACTATTGTGTGTGTGGCCAAGAAAAAAAGTGAAAAAGAGAACCTTCGAAGAGAGTTGAGAACAAAAAAAAAGAGACTTAAGAAGAGAAAAAAGAGATATTATTCGACATACCGAAGATTATTCATACAGTATGGAAAAAAGACTATATGTTTATCTAGGTGATAAGGACACATTTTCACACCATCTTGTTCGTTTTAAATGAAATAAAAAAACTGTTTTTGTTAGTTTTATTTTTAATTCGAACATTCGACGATAACAATGCTATTTCCCCTGTGACCTTTCTAATAACACTGCTAGCAGTTGACTTGTGAATACCCCCAAAATATCCAGCAACTACCAAGAATGAACCAGTTGCATAAAATCTGAGTGTAATCAACACTTGTGTTACTGGCGATAGAGGATAATTTCTAGAAATAAAAATATTTATAATTCTACAATAATTAAAATAGGTACTAGAAATGCTGACCTATTAGTTGGTCTTTGTAAATTTGCTTCAATGTGCCCCATTAACAAGCGTACAGACTCTCTTGATGGTCAAAATCGGTTTTTAAATTCTGTTTCGTTCCACAAGGTGAAATGGTCTAACCGATTCCTAAATATCCTTTGTCGCCGAGGGGCTTCAACAATATTCACAGCATCTTCTTCATCATCGGTTAAAAGTTCCTCAATCCTCAAAAATAACGTGGATATCGTTTGCTAACATTTTGCGAAAACGAAAAATCAAAACAATGAAATTGAGGTTATATGACTCATATCATATGCAATATTGACAGGAGCAGGAGAATTGACGATCGAAAACCACCATTTTCTACAAAGTTAACTTTAACCGACACCCGTTCCACCCGATAAAGTTAACTGCTACATTTTGAAGTTAACTTTAACATGTGACGTCATCCACAAGTTAACTTCTAGTTATCTGTCGAAATAGTTTTATAATACCCACCCTAAATGAGTTTTCTTGCTCAGGATTTAATTCAGATTCTTCCACTAGGTATGTTAGATATTTTACATTTTTATGGTACATTTTAATGTGCTGTGATTTTTTGCAAAAGAAACACAATTCATACGATTGAAAGTTCATTTTATTATCACTTTTTTACTAACTTATGATTGTATACAATGTTATGAGGAACTTATAATGCCACGAATAAAATATTGATTGACAGGAGTAGTGAATGTCAAATCCATGGCTAACTTTACAAAATATTTTTTCAACCGGCAACATACGCCAACAACATTCTATTTAGAATGAAGAATAAAATATCCCGATTTCCTGAATTATTTGAAAAACAAATTATTACCGCTAATATTAATTTTTCTTAGAATTAAACCTAAAAGAATATGAAAAATATTGAAGTATATATGTATAGATATAGTTATATATTTTTTGCTGTATATCTCCTTTGTTTGTAGTCAATATTGACATTTCCCTGAAACCTAGTAAGAAAATTACATGAAATCAATTATTTTTATATAATAATGTATCTGATATTATAAATTTTATTTTACTAGGGCACGGGAAAACAAAACATCCACTTTAATTTTTAATCAATATTGACATTTTCCTGAAACCCAGTAAGAAAATTGTATGAAAACAATCAATTTCATATAAAAATGTATCTGATATTATATATTTTATTATACTAGGGCACGGAGAAAATCAAAAAATATCTCCCGCAATACGAACGTATCCACTTTCATTTTTAGTCAATATTAACATTTCCCTGAAACCTAGTAAGAAAATTGTATGAAATCAATTAATTTTACATAATAGTTTATCTGATATTATATATTTTATTTTACTAGGAAACGGGGAAAATCAGAAAAAATCTCCCCCAAAACTTCCATTACACACAGCCTTTTATTTATTCGTGAATAATGTCAAAATAAATATTTATTTAATGTTTTCTATTTAAATATATTTCTGGTATACAATGTTCTCACCGAATCCCCCACGTGCTTGAATTAATTGCGGGAAATTTGTCTGGTACATTAATTTTTAAACAAAATTATCCCTCATTCATGCTCTAGGGAGATTATAAGTGACAATCCTGGATTAGAATGTGATATTTTAAAAAGTTTTTACGCCTACTTAATTTTTTTAGACTCACTTTCAATATTGCATCTAGGTGGCCATGAGGACCTCAGATGATATCAGAAAATTACATTCGCAAAGTTTTAGTGACTAGTATGATAGATAGGAATAAGACAAGTTGACAAAATTACATTTTCGTGTCTAACTATTATTTTTCAAATGGCGACAATTTTCTCACAAGCACTTTCCGAAAAAAGGATTTTTTGACGAATCTAACGATACTAATTTATTTGCAATTGGATTAAAAATAATAAAATAAATTAAATCTTACTGAGGAAAATACTGGATAATAATTTATTTACTTTTGTCAAGTGTGCCATGGATAATAATTTATTTACTTTCACTGTAGTAAATTTTAAAAGTGCATTCCCCCTTGTTCAAGATACATTTCAGCTCTTTCAATCGTTTCTCTCAACACGTTCCGTAACATTTGAGGCGTTATACTTCTAAATGCCCGTAGAAATCTTCCTTCCAAGATTTCAATAGTGGCTGGGGCTGTTGCATAGTAAACCTTTTCTCTAAGATATCCTCAAATAAAAAAATCGATCACAGTGAGATCCGGTGAGCGGGCAGGCCACCGTACTGGACCATTGGTTGCGATAACTTGATTATTAAAATGCTCTTTTGAGTAATTAAGGTCTCCTCTGGTATTATGAGGGGGTGCTCCATCTAGTTGGAAGTAAATTCGCCGTAAAACTGCCAAAGGTAGATTATGAAGATGATCCTCATTTCAGTTTGAAGAAAACCTAAGTACCTAAACTCTGTTGACTGACCTTGAAACAATATTGGCCCAATAATTCTGTTTCCAATGAGCCTAGTCATTGAGCCAAATCTTTCTTGAAAATTGCCCTCTCTCATTGCATGTTGATTTGGTTGGGCCCAGTACCGAGTATTTTGCTTATTGAACATACCATTACTTGTAAATCTTGATTCGTCGGAGAATAGAATAAAGTTGATAAAATTTGGGTTGACTCTATGATTTTGAAGCAGCCAATCACAAAACACTACCCGTCTATCGCCATCCTCAGCATACAAATGTTGATGTAACTGATATGTAAATGCTCGATATCTTTGCTTTTTCAGTATTTTTCTTGCTGATTCGTGACTTATCTGCATTTCTTGACTAATTTCTCCGTTTTATCAACCTCAATCATATAAAGAACGTTAATCTCATTCTCTTCATTTATGATAAACCTCTGTTCCGCCTCTCGATTTCCTTCTTGCCTAAAACGATTCTCAACATACGGAAAATACTGATAGGCTGGATGTTGCCGATTGGAGTATCTCTGAGCATACAATCCTTGATGTTCTGACATTCTCCAAATATTAATAACATATCCACTTTTTCACTTTGAGCATACATTATTTTGAAGAAAAAATAAAACTGAAATTTAACGAAAATTAAGAAACTTTTATTGTCTGCTTATAAAACTCATGTCACTGTCATTACCTAAGTGAGTGTTTTGTTTTCCAAAGAAGACTTGATAAAAATAACTGCAAAATATTATGCATCATGGCTACCCATGGCACACTTGACGAAATTAAATGAATTATTATCCAGTATTTTCCTTAGTAATATTTAATCTGTTTTTAATTTTAATCCAATCGCAAATAAATATCGTTATATTCGTCAAAAAATCCTTTTTTTCGGAAAGGTCGAAATTGTCACCATTTGAAAAATAATAGTTAGACACGAATATGTAATTCTGCCAACTTATCTTATTCCTATCTATCATACTAGTCACTAAAACTTTGCGATTGTAATTTTCTGACATCACCTGAGGTCCTCAGATTAGTTTACGTCCGATCATGTCCTCCTAGATGCAATATTAAAAGTGACTCTAAAAAAATCCAGAATCGTCCCAGAAATCCAAAAATATTACAATATAAGGGTGTTCCATTTAAAAATTCAAAAGCTATTTCCGGTGAAACTAGAAGTGACCAGAAAGTGAAAATTATGCTCTCCCATACCATTTACCTATACCAAATCTCATTTTGATACACCTAACATTCTAGTTCAAGTTACGACTTGTCTAATATATTCATTGACCCGGTATACATGTGAAGTTAAATAAAAGCTTGTAAAATATTATCTATGAAGCTTCTGGAAAACATCAAGCTCATGGATAGATTTATAAAAACCGCACGGTAGTGCAGAAATAATATGTGAAAGAGGAGCTGAAATATTTCTTGGTTGCGTATTGTTCGGCAGACCTCAAGAGCGACTAAGGCAACCATAAATATAGCCCGAATCATTTTAAATGATATAAAACTAGGGAATAATTTATTTATTTATTTTTATTAATGACTCAAATCACTGCGTCGGAGGTAACATTCTTATTTCAAATAATATTGAATTAATAATTACAGTGGCTTGGTATAAATTGGGAAAAGATTATTCAATACTTACCAGAGGTAACTGGACATTCCATAGTTTTTTTTGTAGTAGGTTTTAAATAAATTCAATAGTTTCTTATTCTATTATGCTTTGCCCAGGAATATTGCGAATGGAAACGCCTATGGTTTTCGCACCTTTATTGGTACATTATTAATAGCGTATCATGGAAAAACAGTTGAACTTGTGGACGTTTTGCCGCATTGATATAAACCAAGGAAGGCTGCATTGTTCGCCGTGTGTATGACATGAGGTAGCACGTCTTTTGTCTATTCAACAGAATATCAGGCATTCAACAGAAAAGGAAATAATATGCTTCCTGTAAACTATAAAGAATCGAGAGTCGCTCGCTGATAGACGGCGTGGAAAATTGGATTGGGTTTTTATAGCAAATCCTTACGATACATATATATCACTTTTTTCACTATTACGCAGGAATATTTTTGTTTTTCTTGCTTTTCGAAGGAAACTGATTTTACTCCATCTTGTAATATTTTGTTGATTATATGTATAACACGAAATTAGGAGGGGTTTTTGTTTTTGATGATAGCATTTAAAGTTCTTGGAATTCGAACAATAATTAATGGGGGACTATTATAATTACGAGTTGAGAATTGGTTGTATTACTTTGTCTCAGATCAAATATTTTAGACTACTTGTTGTAACTCCATCTAGCTTAAGCCTTTGTCTTTGCCCGAGTGGATTTCGAGAACTTTTTATAAATTGTTTTTTATTCGCGGCAAGTAATTTGCGAAATACACATGAAAAATAATTGCAATGAATGGCGCCAAGCTAGCACTCGTTCCTCAATGTGAGTTAATTGAAAAAACCTATATCAGAACAGGTAGAATTAAAAAAAAAAATATTTGAAATCCTAATTGTAAATGATGAATTGGTTGAAAAGACCATTTTGAAGCCATTTTACTACCTTTGACCTACCTTTTATCGGGATATCCCAAATTTCGACTTTTTTCATTACTGAAAATATTAAATAAAATTCACCGACCTATTCGGAGGTCAAAATTATGTCATATTTCATTTATTGACTTTATTTAGTTTCAAGTTGAACTTTTACAAGAAAACGAAATTCTACGTGATTAAAATTATTAACGATTTCAAAGATAAACATAACTGAAATATTCGGGGGTACTTCCAGCCCCTTGGAATTCGAATTTTGGAAACAATTCTTTTCGTGGCTACCCATGGAATGTAACCTCATGCAAATTTTCATTATTACCAATACATTTTCAGATTTAACCTGTATAGGGATAGTTTACACCGCCTGGGGTGCAATATTAATTTGTTGGATGGAAAATGACAAATTTGTTACTTACAATAAACGAACTTTCAATGGGCAGCAAACTTTCTTCAATCCTGCCTGCAGCTTCTTTCAATTCAGGCGTGGTACAATGTTTTTTTTTGCAGAGGAAAGCATAATATTTTGTCAAAAAATGTCAAACAAAAAACTACGTCAGGTGACGCAGTCTTCTCATTTCTGAAAGAGCTGTATAGTAGAGTCAATCTTAAGGAGGTTTGCGCAGCAGTATTTTGTGATCTGTCGAAAGCCTTCGATTGTGTAAACCATGGAATACTCTTGCTCAAGCTCCAATGTTATGGCTTCCGGAATCAGAGCCTTAGTTGGATCGAGTCCTACCTAAATGAGTGTATCCAATTCGTAAGAATAAACACAAACTGAAAAACAAGCTTAGTTAAACATGGGCGCCTCAAGGCTCTGTACTGGGGCCTATCCTATGTTTGTTGTATTTCAACGATATGGCTAACCTCAAGATTGATGGTAGATTTACAATATTTGCAGACGACACAACCATTTTGTGGCACGAGACCGATATAAATAGCCTCCACTCGAAAATTGCTAATGATATCTCCAGTGTGAAAAGGTGGTTTAACTCCAATTTTCTCTCGTTAAATGTAGATGATACCAATCTCTTATCGTTCAAATGTTATTTAGCAGATATTCATTCAAGTACTGAAGAGTAAATTCATCGGAATTCATCTGGACAACAACCTAGATTTTGAAAACCATGTGAAGTTCTTGAATGGAAAACTAGCATCTGGGTGCTATGCTCTGCGGATAGTATCGAAAGAAATACGAAAGTAATATATCACGCACTGATTGAATCTCATATTAGGAATGGTACCCTTCTGGGGTATCTGCAGTCACCAAAACTTCAATAGTATATTTGTTTTTCAAAAGCGTGGAGTTCGTTATCTTTGTAAAGTTGGACCCGTACCTTGTAAGCCGCTGTTCTCTCACCAAAAAATCCTGACCCTTCCTCCGTTATTCATTCTAAAAACTGTGTGAGGCAATTAATAGTATCACTCACCAAAATAATAATTCAAGAGTACCTATTCCGTATTCAAATTTAACGAAGAACTCTCTGATTCATAGTGCAGTCAAACTATACAATCAACTCCCACCCATCTACAAAAACATTGTTTCGCCTCTCCATTTCAGGAGATCTATAAACTTATAGATAAGGTGTTTTATAGCGTTCAAGAGTTTCTTGGCAGAGATTGGAATGGTTAATTTGGATGTGACACTCTGTTGAATCCTTTTGGAAAGTTTATTCATTCTCAACTGCTTAACTGGAAGATATCTGTTTGTTCCTTTTGGTAACTCTTGTTCTGTTTCGTGTTTTTTATAATTGTGACAATGTTATGTTACCTACCCCATGCGACTTATAAACTTATTTATATACTTATTTTTTTACTTTATATTTATATGATTTTATCTATGAGATATAGTATCTTCCGATAATAAAGTATATATTGATTGATTGATTGTAGATGTAGTTACTTATCGCCTGCACCACCCGTGAATGTTTAGAAAGTCAAAATTGATGACAACGTCAAAGAATAATAACTTTTTAACAAAAAATGAAACCGACAAAAAAACAATTATCGAAGATTATTATATCTCATTGCCATCATTTTACGCTTTACCTAATTCAATTGCTAGTTTGTTTGGCGCCGACTCAAAATTAGTTACTCACATTAGTTTAGGAGCTCAATTATCATTAAGACTGAGGTTTATTTTATTTTTTGCTTTTCAGTTGATTATTTTTGTTAAAAAGTTTTTATTTGTCAATTTTTTGTGGCTGAAATCTACTAGTTACTACCTACTTAATTTTTGATTACTTCCAAAATACTTACTTACCTAGCTTTCTTCAACTATTAACTGTTAAATAATATGATTATCTACTTTAACTATTTATTGTTATATAATATAAATTATTTTTGAAAGTTATGGTTAGTTGATTCAATCACTATGTATATAATTCCATCCTTTCATAGAATGTAATTATTGTGACGGATGTGTCAATGTCAACTACATATGTGTGCCAATGTTCACAAGTGATAAATCAATCATCCCCTATTTTTCTACCCATAGGGATGGACCATTTCATTTCAAATTGAAATATGATATGATATGATATGATGAGGGGAAACGATCAATATCCTCTATTTTGCTACCCTTAGGGATGGATTTCTGTGTTCAAATTCAAATGGGACCAACTTCGAAGTACACCCTATGCAATGAAAGAAGAATCATCGGAATCGAACTGCTCTGTGAAAAGTTATGCGGGATCATACATTAAAAAAAATAAAAAAATATACGCGTCGACTAGAGAATCTCCTCCTTTTTGATTTCGTCGGTTAAAAAAGTGACAAATGTTGATTCTTTCAAAAAAAACTTGTAAATAAAATTGTATACAAACTTGACAGAAAATTGGTTTAGTTTATCGAGACACGTAATGAAACATTTTCCATCTTGGATTGTAATATACTAGAGTGAATTGTAAGTTTATTCTTACAGACATGAATATTCTACATGCGGAAATCTTCCCAATAAAAAATAAGGCTAGAGGGTCCCATTCAAAGTTTTTCTAATTGTATTCTCCATCTGTCTCCTGACGTACGTCAATGGTCCATTAATTCTGCGAAGATGCGATGAATTAAAAGCATGCGGCACGCCTGGATGGGCAAAGCAAATTAGCCATGACAATGAATGGGATTGTTGAGCTCTTTCGAAGATTCTTACCGTTCGTTGTCAACTTGTCAACGTATATCGTCTGCCATTCATTTGTAGGTTGAAGGCTAGGCCACTCTCCAGAGACATAATATAAAATAAGTGATAATTCAGCTCGACTTTTTGAAGAGGGATATTGTAGTTTGAAATGTGAACAACGTCAATTTTTTCGATTTTTTTTGTTGGTCATAGTTCTATCATTGAGCATATAATTCTACGATTGAAAATGAAGAGTATTGTTGAGGCCATTCTTGAAAACGTTTATCATCCCTGAGGAGTTTGGAATACTAACAAATAAAATCAACTTTTGTTAAATTTCCGCTTGCTTATAAATATTCGAGTCATCGAGTCCATTTAATGGTTAGAATATTTCCATAACTGGTATCGGTTTTACATGAGTTTGTGGAATTATAGTATTAAGGTATCAACTGACAAAATGATTGGGCAATACTTTGAAGTCTCATCGCAGTCTTTACCTGCAGAGCTACTCACTGAGTAGGAATTATGTTATTTTCGTATTGTTTTGAAGCATGTTTATGACATTTATCGGCGAATGTATGGGTGACGTACGCTCATAAAAAATCGTGTGTGGTCGGGGGACCCCCGTCAGGAACGAAGTTTCTTTATCTCCGAATGTAATTCGATAATGAGACTTATCATCACGTAAGGAAAAAGCGTGTGCAAATATATTTTCCACTTTGCTCCGAAATCTTACATGCGTAATAGAAATATTCAATTCCACAACGCTCATGTGCTACAAATACACGAATAATGTCAAAGACCAAACAGAGCTGCCGTGAAACGAGGAATTACCAAGCCAGAGGTCCGGGGTTCAATCCTCAACACGTCCATATTTATATTTTATGTTTGCTGTGAGTATAACATTTTAAACACATTTCATACTCAATTCAAAATTGAATAGAAAGATTTTTCAGAAAAATCTTCCTATTCAATTTTGAATTGAGAATGTTTCCCTTTTCTACAATAAGTGGTTTTGCAAATATCAAACCACCATAGATAGATAGATTGATAGATTTATTGGACAACTTCACATGTATTTGTTTGCTGCAAGTCATGCGTACTATAAAAATAAAAAACTAAAACCCGACTACTGAAAAGTTACGCTCTTAAAATTATGAAACCAGAAAATATTCTCACCTGAAATTGTTATGTATAAATAATTCAATATTTATCGTCTATTAAATGAACAACTTTCACGTAATATATTTCAATGTATTTAATACATATTTATAGTGATGTTCAGAGGAGAGCCGTGGTCATATGACACCTATCCTAACAAAACAATACAGTCTAACAGTAGTAAGCGATCATAAGCAAACTGGCATATGACCACGGCTATCGTCTGAACATCACTATGAATATGTATTCAATACACTGAAATATATTACGTGTAAGTTGTTTATTTAATAGACGATAAATATTGAATAGTTTGTACATAACAATTTCAGATGAGAATAGTTTCTTGTTTCATTGTTTAGAGCGTGATTTTTCAGTAGTCGGGTTTTAGTTTTTGAATTTACTTTTTATTTCATACTTTTTATAGCGTGATTTTAGCCAGTAATATTACTGTTAACCGCCTTCACCGCGTGGAGGTACTCCCAGCTTATGTCATTATTATTACACACGTTTTGTTTTTTTTATATAATTTTAACATGTAGGTACATGCTAGTTGCGGAGAAAATATGTTTGGCTCACATCTGAGGCGTGATTTTAGAAATTATTCATAATTATCGGTATGCAAGCCAAACCACGAGTCACAGCTTATATATATATATATATATATATATATATATATATATATATATATATATATATATATATATATATATATATATATTTGAAATGTGCTAATTAAGCCCTTTAATTTGATATCCAATACGGCATCATTAACACATGTCTTTATGTCCTCGAGAGGGCGCTATATTCAATTCAATGTGACGTCACATAACCTATAACCAAGACGCTTCCAACGATACCTCATTTGTCAAATTTGATAAGTAGTTTAGAAGACATACATACAGCATACTCACATACATACCGGTCAAAATCATAACCCTCCTGTTTGCTTCGCCGTAGTTGGGTAAAAATAACAAAAAAAAAATACAATTGAAATGATTAAAACTATATAACATCGTTTACAAACATAAAAACTTTTTAACAAAAAATTAAACCGACGAAATACGGAATTGAAAAGAAAAAAATAAAATAAACCTTCTTAGTCTCAATAACTAAGCTCTTAAACTTATGTAAGTAACTAATTTTGAGTCGGCGCCAAACAAATAAGCAAATGAATTAGGTAAGGCCTATCGCGCATCGAGTTGCGCGGTGACATTCTGATAATTTTTTTGAAGTTATTTAATGATCTTCGTTGATTGTTCGTTTGGCGCCGACTCAAAATTAGTTACTTACATTAGTTTAGGAGCTTAGTTATTGAGACTAAGAAGGTTTATTTTATTTTTTACTTTTCAGTTCTGTATTTCGTCGGTTTAGTTTTTTGTTAAAAAGTTTTATTTTTCAATTTTTTGTGGCTGAAATCTTCTAATTACTACCTACTTGGTTTTTTATTACTTCCAAAATACTTACTTACCCACCTTTCTTCAACTATTACCAGTTAAATAATATGATTATCTAGAAAAGAGAAACATTCTCAATTGAATATTGAATAGAAAGATTTTTCTGTGAATTGAAAAATCCACGATAAATGAAGTTATTTTTTGTGAATGTCTAACAGAAAACAACTACTTCCCCGGCTAAAGTAACGCTGGACATTGAACTACATGTGATAGATATTCTGAATAGACCCTAACTCAAAAGAAAAAATCTGTAAATGAAAATTTGCATTTTTATTCAGATAGTTATTTGATTTGCTGTTCCAGTATTAATTGAGAACTCATAAAGATGAATGAGGCAAAGAAGAATGTTTTCCAAAAAAAATAACTTCATTTATCGTGGATTTTTCAATTCACAGAAAAATCTTTCTATTCAATATTCAATTGAGAATGTTTCCCGTTTCAACATGAATTCCCCGCAAGAGGTTATCTTGACGATGGAAGATAGTGACTAAAGTTTATCTTTCAGTCGCAGATCTGATTTTATGAACATTCTGTTCATATTTTCAACAAATCAATGATTATCTACTTTTACTATTTGTTGTAATATAAATTATTTTTGTTGTTCTGGTTAGTTCATTTCATAACTTTTTATATCATTCCATCCTCTCATAGAATATAATGATTGTGACGGACATAGGAGTACAAAAATAACGACCATAGCGATCTGTCATTGTCAACTACATATGTGTGCCAATGTTCACAAGTGAAAAATCAATTATACCCTATTTTTCTACCCGTAAGGGTGGATAATTCCATTCGAAACCCAAATATGATCAACTATGAGGTATACCCTATCTAATAAAAAAAGAATCATCCAAATCGAAGAACCCAGTACAAAGTTATGCCTGATAGAATCGGTTAACGGACCAGAATTCAGAGGGTGAGTGATCAATATCCTTCATTTTGCTACCCTCAGGGGTGGATTTCATCTTTTGAATTCAAATGGAACCAACTTCGAAGTACACCTTATCCACTGAAAAAAAAATTATCGGAATCGGACGTCTCAGTAAAAAGTTATGCGTGGTCATACATAAAAAAATAAAAATATACGCGTCGACTAGAGAACCCCCTCCTTTTTGGTTTCGTCGGTTAAGAACTGATTAAAAGTGAAAAACATTCTCTGCATAAAATTAGTAACAAGTATATTTTTGAGTAACACAATTTGCCTACTATTTTATCAACCCTGGCAAGGTGACAAGATTTACATCAATGAGAAATGTGAGTTAATATATTCCTCAATGTTATAAACACAGTTTCTCAACAAACATGTTTTTTTTTTAAGTTAAAACAATTTGTGGTTGAGTGATTTAGTAACTTCAGAAATATGATTGTAAAGATTTATATTCAGGGAGTTTTTCTGAGACTTTGACAATCTGTAACGAGGTTGAATGAGCATCTCAGCATTTCTTGTGTGATAATGGCGAATGGATTTCGAAAACAGTGTGGTAGATGAAAAAAGAAGGTAAAGGTAGAATTTCCATGTCTTTGAAAAGTGGTTCATAGTGTGTTCTGTATGGTACTGTATAGGTACTCATAGGTACTCAACTAGGCGAAAAACACATCAGATTGGTTGAAGTGGGTCCAAAGCACTCTAGATGCATAAATAAAAATGCTTCTGAAAAACCGAATGTACCAAATTTTCGTCTTATCTGATACTATTTAGAATCGTCCCTAGAATCCAAAAAAGTAAAAATACGCAGGGTGTTCTTTTTGAAATTTTCAAGTTGGGGTCGTTTCTTGCGAAACCGGAAGTGATGGGTATGAAATATTGAAAAAATTTCCAATTTTTGAATCCAACACCCCCGCCAAGTTTGTATCTCGTACCCTCGGAACTCTGGATCACTGTCTAAAGAATACGTTGACACCCCACATACGAAGATTTGGCGAAAGTGCTGGTTTGCCAAGTTACACTACAAAAAAATATTCATGGTATAAATCTGAGTTCCTAAAGTTTTCTATCGGGATTTTCCAATCGCTTGTGTAACGAATTTTCGCTGTGAGAAGATTCGGTTAAAAGCGCTGCAAATTTTAATTCGCGTTTCGGAGGTTTTGGTAGGTCACGCATCGTTTGCTACCTTCTCGATTTTCCCTTGCTTTGTGTGGTCTCATTCAGATGAATACACATGAACGCTGAATTAATGCTCAAACCACTCATCGATTGATCCGTACAAATTTCAAATAGAATTCACGGGGGGCAAATCGTCCATATCCGTGAGAAGCGCATCCAATCTATTTCGAATACGATAAACAGTAAGGTCAATGTGAGTTCGGAATTTTCAGAAGAACAATACATCGATGATCGTTCAGCTCCGCGATAGACACGTCATTTCACAATCACTCAGTATAGCTAGACATTTATGTAGTGCTATTTTTTCTACTTACATTGTCGCGGCAACTATGCTCAATAAATAAACGATTGTTGAAGTACAATGAGGTGTATGGCATGGTAATTTGATGTATAAACATAAAGTTAGCGAGTACATTATTTAGTGACTGCTCTTGAGTAGCCGGCTCTTTTTACGACTCATTTTAAAACCGCAATATAGATATCGGCGAGATCTTGAGAAAATACGATGATTGAATAATTACATGCAGTGGTCAAGAGCGAGTCGAGGCTCGCCCAGTAAGCGTGCCTACCAGTGCAAAAAATGCAACTATGTGTAGATTGTATGGGGGTCGATAGAGCTCTTCAGCCTCCCAGTTCCTCGATCGTGCAAAAATTGACGCTATTTCACAACATTAATTCCATTACTGAGAAATAAATACCGTCCTAAAAAAATACAAAATTTGTATCCGAGAGGAATTTTATAAATTTTCTATTAAAGCTCCAGATAATAAATATCTGATGATGAAGGTAAAAGAATAATGTTACACGGAGAAATAGGATTTGTTAATTCAACCAAATTTATTTGGTCACTCTTATTGGCTTGGCCCTACTAAATAAAATTCATCCCAAAACACAGGTGCATTCGATTGATGGAATCATTATATTGCGGTTACAAAATTTCTCAATGCAACGCTATCATTTCTTTGATTTGAATATATGTTCATTTATTGAAACAATCTGCAGCTCATCATATTGAATGAAAATTTGTTTTAACACAAATATAATATTCATATGAATCAAACTACGGAAGTAGATTAATACAAATAGAAGAATATTGTATTGGTTGAATTATATGCGTTAGATGGCGAAGCGTAAGTACGACACTTTTATTTATTTGATTCAAATAAATTATATTTGTTTCAACAATTTGTTTTTTTCTGTGTAGTTTTTAACTTTATGTACTTGTCTTTTATAATATTTGGCATTGCTGGAGTATGCTGCAGGTACGATTCACAGCAACTCACATTGAATGATATTATTAATTTATCGATAATTTGTATAATTAGAAGTTAATATTTTGTTGAAATCTAACGCAAATATGAATCTCTCCGTCCCAGTCTACCAGTCACTCTCGATTTTTCATAAGATTTTATAACAGCAAATGTTCAATTCAGCCTGTTGGTATGAATACTTTAAGTACAAATAAAATTGCGAAATATGTTCATGAATTAACGCTATCTACATATAGAAAACTAAGAGTAGCATGATTATGAAAATGTGTAGGGACGACGGTGAGGGAAACATTGAGAATCCAACTAAAATAGTTTCGATATTGTGACACTTCCGGTTTCTCCAGGAGTGACGTATTTTATGAAATTTTTGGATTCCTGTCATGATTTTGATTCAAATTTATGTATCATACCCTATACTCAAAATGAACCGTTTTTGAGTCATACGAGTTTTTCAAGAAAAAATGATAAATGCCTATCGAACATACGCCATTTTCATATGAATTGCAATTTTTAGTGATATGTAGTGACTGAATCATGAATATTGAAGTTTGAACGGATCACTCATCATAATCACATCCACTGAATAATTTACAGGGTGCGCAAAAAAGTGGCTCTAGAAAGCGAATGAAAAACATTGGAAATCTTTTTTAAAAGGAAACCCCATTTTTTCTTCTCATGATTCAATAGGCGAGAAATTATTATCGCTTTAAATTTGCTTTAAAATATATAACGCATATAGAAATGTACCCAGAAACCATTTTTTGAGTCAAATTTCAATTACAGCAGTTTCCATTCGTTTTTGAAAATTAGCAAATTTTGAAAATACTAGACGTAATCGGGTTGATTCTATTATGAAAATAATCCCAAATGCTGATTCACTTCCCTATACCAAAAACCCATAATATCGGAGATATTCCATAATGGTATTTAATTCTGCATATTACCTTCCTAAAAATTGCCTTCAACTTTTAAAGAATTTTCACTTCTTCGTATGACATCTCCTACATACAGCTCCTCTTATCATTTCAGGTGGAATAGAGTTGAAGGCTGTGCGCACTCTCTGCCTCATTTTTTATATAACCCCATATGAAAAAATCGATTAGAGTTAAATCGGGAGATCGCGGTGGCTAGAGTTGCGGACAATCGCGTCGGTTCCAAACCATTGGTCATAAAAAGTTGTGCTCCATCATGTCCTACGAGGTACTTTGTAGGACTTTGCACAATTATCCATCGGATGCCATTCAACGACCGTCGAGGCATTAGCCAGGGAAGTAGTTCTTTTTATGGATAGGCGACCAACATAACCTATTGTATAGGTTCTTGTAGTCAGCTGTCTTGAGGAATAAGACATTTTTCAGTTTCTATGAAATTATGGCTGGCTATCAGAATGTTACAGATTTCTGTCACTTATTGCAAAATAAATCATCCCTGGTACACATTCAACACTCTTACAATACAAGATATATAAACAAAGGTCGAAGATATTATACCTTTTTGTGACCGAAACTTTTCAATGAGCTGCCGTCGGAATTCAAAAGAATCAATTCGTTCCAAATGTTTAAGAATATAATTAAAACTTGGCTCTTCACCATTTCCTTGAGCACACTACAAAACTTCATATCCACAAGGAGAACAAGTTATAGTCTAGCTACAACCAATTCAACATCATTGTTTTAGTTATAATTACCTTAGCGTTTCTTAAGACTGGAATTTAATTATTATTATTTTATCCTATTATATATACATGAATATGTGTATCTATATATGTATATATGTGGATATATGTATACAGTACTTCTCAAAAGTCCCCTCCCCCCCTCTTATTTTTGGAACGATTATACATAAACAAGTGAAATTTGGAAACTGAATATTAAAGGTTGTAAACTTCCCTTCTAGTGATGATAGATGACGAAATCGTCAAAGATGACGTCACAAGGCCATTGTGACCAATAATTTTAAATGGAACCCTACGGCAAGCGATACCTCTTTTAAAAGGTATCGAAAAAAACGATTCAATGATACTAATTTTGTTTGTGTTTATGGCAGTTTTAATGGCTCATTAGTAAACATTAAAATTAAATTCCATTCAGTATGATATTAATTAAGATTAAGAATCAGTATTTACTTAAAGAAATTAATCGAAGTGACTCCATTTACTTCCTGACAGTGAAATATCCTATTTTTAAACTCTTCTCGTACTTTTGCAAATGTGTCTGCGGAAACAGCCTCACATTCTGCAACAATACGTTGTTTTAAAACGTCAATATTGTCAGGTTCAGTGGCGTAAACCTTCGATTTAAGGTACCCCCACAGAAAAAAATCCAAAGGTGTGAGGTCCGGTGATCGAGCTGGCCATTCCGTTGAACCTCGTCGTCCAATCCATCTACCACGATACTCCTCATCCAAATTCCGTCTTACTGCACCGTAATAGTGTGGAGGAGCACCATCCTGTTGGAATGTTATTTCCAAATTGCCGAATTCATCTGGATTATCTTCCAAAATTTCAAGGATTAACGGTTCTATTGCGTTTTGCAACAGCTCCAGATGAACCTCACCAGTCAAATTAGTATATTAAAAAAGAGGCCCAACGATGTGGTTTCCCAGGATACCTGCCCAAACATTCACCTTCTGGGGAAATTGGGTATGTGTTTCACGAAACAGGTGAGGATTTGCGTTACTCCAATACCTCACATTCTGTGTATTTACATTTCCATTTAGATAGAAAGTAATTTCGTCACTAAAACAAATTGTTTCGACATCGACAGTCTGGCTGTTGGTTAATTTTAGTTTCCATATTTTCACAAAATTCTAGTCTTCGGTCTGGGTCGTCGTCTGAGAGTTGATGAACCATTTTTATTTGTATGGATGAAATTTGTTTTTTTTTCAACACCCTGTGTACTGTACTTTGACTGACTTACAGGTAGATGCAACGTGAGTTGTTGAAGAAGTAGGATTAACTATTCTTCTGCCAGTATATAATTTTTTTCTCATCAGAAATTTGTGGTCTGCCAGATCTTTCGCATCATTAATACTACCCGTTGTTTCAAACTTACGAAGAAGCTCCCTTAAATAAGTCTTCGAAACGGGGCGATCGGGAAACCTCTCATTAAAAATGCGTTCTGCTGCATGAATATTTTGTCCAGTTTCACCAAGAATTAGGATCGCTGCTACTTTATCACCTAAAGCACGTACCATTTCGCTTCTTGAAGCACTTAAACGTTCGGCTCACAACAGTTTAACAAATTATTAAAATGTACAAAAATATTAAAAGTACCAAAAGCTGCTAAAACAGTTAAACGTTCGATCAACAATACACAAATTATTAAATGTACAAAAACTTGGACAATTACAACAACGTCGAATTAGGGAGACTAACAAAAACGTCAGCTTATTTGACAACTATCCAGAGCTTGAATTTAGAATTTTAGTATTAACTGATTTAATTCATCACAGATTTGCGTTTTTTGAAAGCGAGTTGCCAAAACTGCCATAAACACAAACAAAATTAGTATCATTGAATAGGTTTTTTCGATACCTTTTAAAAGAGGTGTCGCTTGCCGTAGGGTTCCATTTAAAATTATTGGTCACAATGGCCTTGAGACGTCATCTTTGACGATTTCGTCATCTATCATCACTAGTAGGGAAGTTTACAACCTTTAATATTCAGTTTCCAAATTTCACTTGTTTATGTATAATCGTTCCAAAAATAAGAGAGGGGGAAGGGACTTTTGAGAAGCACTGTATAAAGCTCAATATTCAATAGTCCCATATTAATATGCATATATATATGGTTAAGTGTGTATGTGATTACATATATGTGTGTGTGTATATTATGTTCTGAACATAATTTTAATAGTTTTGTGTTTATAGAAACGATCCAATAAACACAGATATTGTACAATTTGTGGTTGTCTGTGTTTATTCACCACTTGATGTGTTCACATTTTTTTTGTACATAGTTATTATTTTTTTGGAAAGTTATTAAACCAATTAATATATTACACACAAGCTATTGAAGCTTCTGTGATTTTTTTCACGTTTGTTTCAAATTTCCATATTCTGTTTTTCATATCTCATCCATTCTATTGTTTCTATTTTATTAACACGAACCATATGCCACTTTTTCAGATGATTAATCTCACAGTAAACAACTTTTTTTTTGCGCACCCTATAAATTATTCAGTGGATGTGAATATGGTGAGTGGTCCGTTAAACCTTCAATATTCATGATTCAGTCACTACATATCACTGAAATTGTAATTAACTGCTGCATTTGTCACTTTCTAGAAAAAAAGAATATCCCCAAAACGGTTGATTTTGGATATAGGGTATGAATCAGAATTATGAGAGGAATCCAAAATTTTTATGAAATACAGTGTGTCCTATTGAAAATAACAAAGATGACGTAGTCCCGTAGAAACAGGAAGTGTCACTATAACGAAAATATTTTAGTTGGATTGTCAATGTTTTCTTCGCCGTCTCTACAAATTTTCAGAATCATGCTACTTTTAGTTCTTTATATAAAGATTGCGTTAATTCATGGAGATATACTATAAACTTTATAAATCGATACTTTTAGAGATGCACAGCTGCTGGAATACCTGTTATTTGTGTGCTTGTTGCCTCTTTCCGCAATTAATGCAATAAATGATAGAACCCTAAGTGCGCACCGTCGAATTCGAAGTTTGTATTTTTTAGTTCGATTGTACGGTAAATTTGAAAAAAGAACGTTTGCTTCCTACACTACAACCGCACGCGGTATAACGAGAGCCGATTACACCTTATTTGAATCAGATACCGATTGAATCGACAATAAAAGCCGAGCATCACACACTCTGAATTACTGTGCGGATATGACGCACCATTTGGTCGTTGTGGAGCTCCTTGAACAACAATGTCCGAGGGCTACGAATTCTTCATGTTGCACCTACAAATCAAACATAATGATAGACCCGCGTAATGGCAAATCAATGGACACAGTCTCGAGCTCACCTGCATGAATTACATATTCCAATTATCGACCAGAATTACTGCATGCACACTCGAGATGGAACGATCAAGTGCGAGTGGAATTCGATAATCGATGGTTCCGTCCCAACTACATTCGCCAGAATTTGTGTTTCTCACTACCGACTGTTCTGCGAACTTCTAAACTATTTTTCTGAAATTTGTCCGTAAACGACGATCCTCACGATTCCATGAATGAGAGAGACGTAGACAATTGAAGAGAGCAGTCGAAGATAGAAATGGAGGAGATGAAGAACCACGCAGTTGAAACGTGTATTTTGAGCCAATAGAGCGTCATACGGATATTTCTCATCAGTGTAAGGCGATATTGAAATGGACTTCACTGAAATAGTACTTTATTCGTCTTGTAGAATTGATGTCATCGGTACCATCACCGCTCACAGTAGTAATTACCAACGTGCGAGCCGACCAGAGAAGGAAGCATGGGGTGATATATCAAAACTTAGAGCTCTACAGGGAGATAGGGTAGGAACCAGTCACTCAAAATTCGAAACACGAATTAAAATAATAATATTGAACCCAATTGGGTAATACCTTCACAACATCATTTCTATTAGCTGGTTTTTATTATTTTTCCAGACAGACCAAAGCTTAATTGCAAATATCTTACCTGAAATCTAGTTTCTAATTTTTATATAAATTAAATAAGCGAAAGACGCATAAGCCTAGGCAGGAGGCGTCTAGACATATTAGTAATCCAAACATAACAAAAACTTATGAAACCGTCAGGCACCTGCTAACAGCAGCAGGGGCTGTCCCTTCGCCCCATTAGGAGGGCAAGGAGACAGTCAATTAGTCCCCCCACAAAAAGCCACAACTTTCCCTCCCCTTCCCACTCACCACCCGAAGGAGGAACAGGAAGTTGAATGTATATAGTGTAAATAGTAATTAGTTTAGTTATGTAAGAAATATGTGTATATAATGATAATAAAGTACTTTTGGATTGGTACCATCACCCTAATTCATATATTTGATCTCTTTTGTCATTTCTAATCCCTTAATTGTACAATATTAGGGGGCGAAAATGAATGAAAGCATACAATTTTTAATTCGAGCAGCAGATCTTAATGGGCTCCAAGCGAAACAAACTGTATCTTTGGTTTGCTTATTTTACTTTGAATTAGAAAATGGGTAGTTAGTATTCCAAATCTCAGTGTCGGATTCACGAGCTCATAGTTAGAGAGCCGCGGGTTCTGAAACCCGATGACCCACATACGTCTTTCGTTTGGTGAAGTGAAAATACATCCCTCGAAAATCCCAAATTCCAAATGTTTTTGAAATCGGGCAGGGCCCACTCCACTACGAAGGGAAAATGTCTATCGACTTTTTCGTCGATTTCTATATGTCTTCCGTTATGATAATTTGGGTTCAATCTTAAGCTTCCAAATTTTGCATTGAGCTTCTTCAGGGGTCAGAAAACCTAATTTCCTAAGAGAAGACTTCTTGGCCAACTTTTCACCCCTTCTCACCCCTTTGAATTTCCGCTATTTTCTCTGTTTATTCCTGGTAATCTTTTTCGTTTGAAAATTTTTCTCATCGATAATTTCAGTGTATAAAGTTTAATGAAGTTACCTCAACTAGTATATAGTTAATGATAACAGGAATATATTTTAACGCCTATATAAGGGCTGTTCGCCCCCACCCGTCAAATAATCTATTTGAGCGAGGAAGAGCACATAAATGAACTTAGGGAGATGGATGAATGCCACCAAATGAATTCTTTGGCGTTAGGTTCGTTAACGGTTTATAAATAAATAAAGTTATAAACAATGCTTACCAAAAAATAAATAAATAAAGTCATAAACAATTTTTACCAACAAATTATCAAAAGTGATTTTGGTGTCAAAAATGATTTCGGTATAATTCGTTCTCTCACATTTGATCAATTACAACACTTTTTTTTGTTACAAATTGGTTTATTTGTTGTATTGTAGGTACTTTTCTCTGATATTAATTTTGGTGAATAAAATAGTTTTACAATTTTATTGGACGATCGCCGACCCTTCACTGTTTACAAGAAGAAATCTTATATGACAATTATACATTAATAAATATAACATTTTTCTATACTTGTTATAACTTTCTTGAACAATTCAAATAATTTTAAGCTATATCAACTAGAAAAAAAAACACAGGAGATATTTACACATTTAATAATCAATCAGTAATTTTTAACCAAAAAAACTGTTGTAATTGATCCAATGTGAGAGAATGAATTATACCGAAATAATTTTTGACACCAAAATCATTTTTGATAATTTGTTGGTGAAAATGAAAATGAAATGGTCTGGGATCGGAATAGGTTTTGAAATATTCTAGGGTTGTGATGTGTTTTGTTGGAAAATATGGCTTATTTCGACCATGGGAAAATGGAATTATGATGATCCGATTGCCTATTAATACATACTTCCTCGTTTATGGCATATTTTTTTATTTTAACGTACTTTTGAAATATTTAAATATCTAAATAAAATTAGTTATATCCGCCTCTGCTGCTCAAAGGATTGCGCCTCAAGACTGGGAAACTTGTTTTTTATGCTTCTGGAATTGATAATGGTTGAACTATAATTGAGTCCAAGGTGGGCACTACTCATCAACCTTTTTAAATTTCCGATCTATTCGTTTTCATTCCAGATAATCTACGACTTATCCTTGTTTTCTCAAGATTCCTTTTGTGTTGATGAACAATTAGATTTCGTCTACCTAAATCGGTTCGAACTTTTGTATAATGGTTTTTATGGTGACTGTGTTGGATTTGAAGGAAAATTTAGGATTTCAGCTTTTCTATTTTGTATCAAAAATAAAATTTGGAATTCGAGGAAACTCTTCCAGATGTGGAATTAATTTATTTTGTTTTCTACCGAAGCAAATATCTTACATTGGAAATTTTCCACAATTCCAACGTAATTTTCTCTCAAATCCAAAGCCATACCGCAGTTTCACATTCAAGAATGAATCATGAAACAGTTGCTGATTGCTACTGGAGTCCGCTGAAATGGTTTCTTAGTCGTGAAACCGAGGTATCGCTTCATATTTAGAAGATCTTTCCGTTGAGTGGAAACCCCTTTTCTATGGATTATGTAAACTCCCCAATTTGAGTGAAAAATTTGAGTTGAAGAACAAAATGTGATCCTTTTGCAAGCCAACGCATTTGTGATTTCCACATCTGAGAAACCTTTTTCTGAATTAAAATCGAATTAGGGAAATAATTTTTCTCAAATTAATGAGAATTGATAGGACTAATTTTTCTTAGTTTCAAATTTGAGAATATTATATTTTTCTTTTTGCATCAATTGTTACTCATGTTCATGTGAATTACTGATTTGGAATAAGTTCGGATTTATCAATAAGTGGATTCGATAAACACTCCGCAGTCACTTTTTCGCGTAAAGAAAACTGGGATTTTCCACTTTGTCAATGTACCCTTTTTTCTTCTTCTTCGTACAATTGTCATTTTTGAACAAAAAAAAAAATTCTAAACTTTTGTTACATCTTTGAAAATGTACGAGATATCATTCGAAAATCACATCAAAATAGCAAGCAAAAGACATTCACTTCTACTTCGGTGAAACAACAAATAATAATTATTTAAATTAATCTAAGCAAATGTTCCGACTTTTTGTTTAATATTGATCTACAAAATTTCTAGAAGTTCGAGTTTAAAAGCTTCCTTTTTTGTACATAATATTTCAAACTATGTGGCCCATTAAATAATAAATGATTAGTATTAAACACTTTCATTGGTTCTTGTACAAATTAAAAGCAGATCTGCTTGAGCCAGAAATGTTATGTGGATGGCACCACATTTTTCTTGCAGTCGTTCACCATACAGACACACACCACACCACTGTTCTACTAATAGATTCTATTATCTATAGACCAATCCCGATGAAGTATAATATGTAGTGGTTTACGGTAATTTATGCTATAAGCGGTCAGGAAGTTATCTACTTTTTACGCGGAAATAGTTTTAACTCAATTTGGTCTACTATAAACTTTATACGTAGAATCATATTTATTTCTTTTTCCGGATTTCTCCATAATTCATCATTATATGTACGATTTTGAACGAACCCTATATTTTGAGTCAAAGATGACTCTATTCAACTGAGAATACTATACTATAATAGAATATTTATTTTATGCAATACATCAATCGGCAATATCAAAGTATTTGAAAATAAAACTTTGAAATATTTATAACTGACTCTTTCAAATGACCGACATCTCAGAAAATGCTTTGTTTACCAACATTTCCGAATAGATATGCCTGAAGTTCTAAATTTAAAAAAATATGCAGGTCAGAAAGCTTTATTACCACGTCCAATCTCCAACTCGTCTCTAAGAGTTCAATTTATTTTTCTCCTAGGAACGGAACCCCAAAAATTACACCACTACCACTGGTTATTCCTCAGATCGAAAGCCTAAAATGTGCGCCTCTCACTGTGTATTTTTCTTCTCATAATTTCTTTAAAATTATGTTGGAACATATTAAGTGTAATCAGGAAAATTAAATGAGCTTCAATAATCGTAGCAAATATTTCAAAGTTTCACAATGTTTGAGCTATTAAAGTGTCAACTGTACAATTTCGGCATTTATACATCTTGGAATTTTAACAAGACAGGGGATTGTGAAATTTCTGCAGTTGCATATCAATTTTTTTGTTTGACCGGTTAAAATCAGGGTACCTCATTATATGTGACTGTTATAATTCGAGATATGCCGGGAAACCTTTTTTATTCAGTTCCTTCGGTTTATGATGTAGACATAAATAAAGGTATAACCAAACACGGTTCAGTCTTACATTCTCTTCCACTAACTTGCAAACAGAATCCAATTTATGCCCAATAAATTATAATATTAACTACTTTACTCTGAATAGGCATTAAATGGCTATAACCCAACTCTGGATAAAATAAATAAAGAACATTTGAATAACTGTTTTTGGTGGCAAGGTGGATTCATAAATACCATACAGTGTGCTTGAAAAGCTTTACTATTTGAAATATTCATGATTTTGAAGATATCGATATTTTCACATTATTACTGTTACGATATTTGTTGCGTCTTTCAGATTAATGAGTATTCGAATGGAAAGGAATTAATCTCCATTATTTTTCTGCATTCACGTCAAGTTGGCCAAGAATAACGATAAATAATAATCGATAAATATTTTGAACAGTTAGGAATAATTGGAAATTGATGGAATAATAACAAATAATTATCGTCATACCAGTTGTCAACGATGCTTGCGGACAGACCGTACACATATGATGACTGAAAACATTATTGCAAATTGAGGATGAACTCATGTATGAGAAGCGATCGCATCATTTGGTGCTCAGGAAACAATATGATATTGTTTTCATTTATAAAAATCCAGAAAATTCAATTTTATATTCAACTTCCGTGTTCAAATGTGTAAAATTTTTTATATCAGTACCACAAAGTATAAATCTTATACCGCAGTTACAATATTTCTGAGACCTATTGTTATTCTTCGAGTTTTTTGAAAGTGATGCTAAGATCCTTCTCTGTCAAAAAAATTGCATTTGAAATTGGTTTGATGTTTCGAGAAAATCGCGGAGATACATATATACAGTGTCCGTCATAAAGTTGGCTACATATGGGAAAAATTTTAAATTGAAAAACCTAATGGCGGTTTTCTCATACTGACAACTGAAAATCCGTTGGTACTTATATCACGTGACCTCAGATTTGGCGGAATTTCAAAAAAAGTTGTCTGTGGTGCCGAAAAATGGGTCAAATTTTTTTTTTTTATGTTCTGGTTCCCACGAAAAGGGATATCCTGTAATGTTCAGAGAACATCGTGGGAACCAAGGGAAAGAAGGTAGGAGTCGGTGTTCTTCTTAAATTTCTGGAGGTTGTATGCCTCGGGGAACACCTCCCTAGGCAATGAGTTCCAAAGCCTCGCTTTCGTTGGATGAACGAGTCTTTGAAAGTGATGTTCTGCAGGTCTCCAAAGTGACCACGAAGGGTGTGATGACTGAACTTGACGGGTTAGTCTCGAAGAGACTGCCAAAGCAAGAACGATTGTTGATATTTCAGAAGAGCATCGCCCATGAAAATATCTATAAAATAGAGACAAATCGCCAACTTTTCTACGGTGTTCCAGACAAGTGAGCGAGTTTGTAAGCGAGGCATCACCGACGAGACGAATTGCCCTTTTTTGGACAGAATCCAATAGCCTCAGGATATGTTTAGGTGCCGCGCTCCAAATATGGGAACAGTATTCCAGGACAGGTCGGATCTGTGCCTTATAGATCATAAGCAGCTGAGTGGGGTGAAATAGCTCTTGGCACGAAACAAAACCAAGTTTTGGGATGCACTTTTGGCAATGGACCTCACGTGATTTTCCCAGGAAAGGTTATTGCTGATAGTAATACCAAGCATCGATATGGATGACTTCAGTGGTATGGTTACTCCTGACAAAGTTATGTTAGGCACAGTGAGATCGGCTTTTTTACAGAAAAGACATGCTTGTGTTTTGTTTGCATTGAATTCTACCAAGTTATTAGATCCCCACTCGAGAATTGTTGCTAAGTCCATATTTATATTATTAACATTTCTTCCTCGTTCATTTCTGGTTTCACGGGCTGATATAGGGGCCCTGGAAGAGAAAGCGGTATGGAGGGTACTATCATCGGCAAAGCTGTGTACTGGACATGAAGTTGCTTTCAACAGGTCGTTGATGTGAAGTAGAAATAGTGTTGGTGCGAGAATAGATCCTTGCGGAACACCAGCATTTATGAGTAGAGTGTCAGATGAAACTCCATCGACCACTACATGGAGAGACCTGTTTGAGAGAAAACTAGCAAGCAGAGAACACAGCTGAGGGGGCAAGCCATAAGACGGAAGCTTGGCGAGGAGTCCCTGGTGCCAAACTCGATCGAACGCCTTGGAGATATTAATGCCACAGCTAAAGTTTCTCCATACTTTCAATAGATAGCTGCCATATATGTGAGACGTAGGCGAGCAGGTCACCAGTTGATCTCTGATGGCGGAAGCCATATTTCCTATCGTTGACAATTCCTGAGTCTTCCAGATATTTCATGAGCTCGATGTTGATGGCTTTTTCCATGACCTTTGAAATAATAGATAGCAGTGCGATAGGTCTGTAGTTGCTAGGTAGGGCCTTTTTGCCTTTTTTAGGGACTGGCTGTACTCTTGCAATTTTCCAATTGGACGGAAATACCCCCAAATTGTAAGAGTGGTTGAACAACTTGCAAAGAACAGGTGTTAGTTCGGGGCACATTTCTTGAGAACAATCGGCGGATTCCGTCAGATCCACAGGCTTTGTTGGTGTTGAGACCCAGCAAAATCTTTCTGATAGTACGTTGGCGAAAGGTGATCTCGGGCATGTGACTGTCAATAGGTGTAATGTTCGGGGGTTGTTTTCCCGATGAATCCAGAGTGGAATTTCCAGCAAATAGGTGCGCAAAGATATTGGCTTTTTCCTAGGCAGTCGTTGCTAGTGTTCCATCTTCTTTGGTTAGAGGAGGAAATGAGCTGGAAGTGAAGTTTTTTCCCACAGCTTTGGCGAAAGACCAAAATGAACGGGATCCGTTAGGACATTCAGCAAGTTTTGATCTTATTTTGGCTTTGTGGGCATCTTTTGAACATTCTATTGTCTCTTTGCATATGCCTCTATCCTCGACATATGCTGCTCTGGTCTCAGGGCCCAGATTTTTTAGCCATCGATGGTATGCTGCCTGTTTGGAAGCCACAGCTCTAGAGCAGTTTCTGTTAAACCAGGTCTTATCGGATGATGTTCTTCTTTCGGTATTCGGTATGTAGGTTTGCATCCCCAACATGATGATTTCAGAAATTGTCTCAGCACATCGTGTTGGATCTACTGAAGAGAAACAAACTCTCTTCCATGGAAACGCTGAGAAAAACATACGAAGACCTTCCCAGCCGGCCGAATTGTAATGCCACATGAGACGGGGTGGTATTGTGCAGCTCGAATGGAAAGAGCATGTTGTGGAGATGAGGGTGTGATCAGAGTTTCCAAGTGGGGCACAAACTTCTATTCTATACGGGTCAGGATTGGTGGTGAGGAAAAGATCTAGTGTATTGGCAGACTGGTTGTTGACATCAGGGATGCGGGTTGGTAGCTCGACCAGTTGTTCTAGACCATGAGTAATGGCGAAGGCCTCGGCTTGACGACCCGCATCATCTGTTTTGTTAGAGAATTTGAGCCAGGCAGCGTTATGTACATTAAAGTCTCCCATGATTATGGTTTCAGCTGTTGGATGGTTCTCCTGAATGTAGTCCAGTTTGAGTGATAAAAACTCAAAGAGGTCGTTATATGAAGGTTCATTAGGTGATAGGTAAAGGCAGCAGAGGAACTTAGTCAGTTTGGTATCAGATAGCTTGAACCACATCACATCAAAGTCTTTCGGTTCCAAACTCTCTTCACGCTGGCATGAAAGGTTAGCCTTAGCGTAAAGGCAGACTCCACCTTTGAATTGACAAGATATCGAAAAATTTCAATGAGAAAATGTGTTTGGAATCCAACGAGGACCCCATGTACCAATTTTGCACCATATTAAAAAAACAAAAATAACATTATATTCCTCTACCCTTAGGTACTAAGAAACATTATACATTCTTGTTTTATCTTGAAACAGCTTTAATAACCTAAATCACATAAGTTTGTGTCATAACTAATCAAATATTTGTGGAATTGACATTTTGCGGGATAATAATTATGAAAACACGATTTAATCTTGTCACTAGGAGTGTTCATGCACATGAGCTTATTCAATATTCTCAACCCGTAAATAAAATTTAAACCGACTAATATTTGTAATTAAAACTTAATAATACATTATTTATCCTTGATAAATTTCATATTGGTTAGTGAATTTGAACTTCAATGACTTAGCTATATTTTTTTATTTTATAAGGCGGCTTTGAAAAAAGATCTACTTTTGTTGTAACAATAACAAATGTCACAATAACTTGTTGACAATCTTGTTGGAGTTGTCGTTCTTTATCAGTTTTTGTATTTTTCAATCTATCGATAGAAATGGCTCCAAAACTGAGTATACAAGAAAAAAAATTTCAATGGAAGGCTTCCAGACCAAAATTTGCATTTTACTACGGTGGCAAAAGATATTGCAAAAATGTAAGGAAACTGGTTCGGTTGAAAACAAATATAAAAGTGTCCACGTTGTAAATAATGAAAATACTGTAAACAATGTTTTACTGACAGTCACTGAGACACCAGGAGTTCCGTCGAAAATTATGGCAGAAAAGGCAAACCTCTGTTAGACGAATTTTAAAGCAAAATCACTTCCACCCTTACAAATCAAAATTTGTGCAAGTACTGCGACACAGGGATTATGGCGCTCGATTTAATTTTGTGCATGGTTCCAGGGAATGTTAGAGGACAATCGTGATTTCTTAAAAAATGTGCTATTTTCTGACGAAGCAACTTTTACCTCAAATGGTGTCGTCAGCTCTCAAAATTGTAGATGGTGTGCAGATCATAATCCTAATTTTATTATTGAAGCCAAGAACCAATATAGTTTCAAAGTGAATATATGGTGTCGAATTTTAAATGAGCGAATTGTAGGTTCCTTCTTTTTTAGACAAAGTTTAAATGGCGAACGGTATTTGATCTTTTTACGGACCGAGATATCTACATTTATCAACAACCTACCATTACAAGAGCGGATTCGTTTATTCTTTGAACAAGATGGGGCTTCTATTCATTCTACGAATGAAGTGCGGGAGTGGTTGAACAATGAGTTTGGTGAGCAGTGGATAGGTCGATATTCAGGTAATCCTTGACCTACTAGGTCTCCAAACCTAACGCCGTGTGATTTCTTTCTATGGGGTTACCTGAAAAACAATGTTTATAAACAACGCCCATTCCGAAATGTAGAACATTTAGAAATTTGTATAAGGAATTGTGCAGCACTGATCAACAGAGAACTATGTTGAAAAATGTTCGCCGCAAAATGTTTTCCAGAACAATTCTATGTATGGAGCGCGAAGGTGGTCACGTAGAATATTGAAAATGTGTACATTGTTTTTTTATTGAGTTTTTTTTATTTTTCCACATTTACCTACACAATACTTAATTCAATTAGGATAAATAATGTATTATTAAGTTTTAATTACAAATATTAGTTGGTTTAAATTTTATTTACGGGTTGAGAATATTGAATAAGCTCATGGGAATCAATATACAGGGCATGACTACACCTAGTGACAAGCTTAATCGTGTTTTCATAATTAATCTCCCGCAAAATGTCTATTCCACAAATATTTAATTAGTTTTGACCCAAACTTATGTGATTTAGGTTATTAAAGCTGTTTCCAGATAAAACAAGAATGTATAATGTTTCTTAGTAAGGATAGAGGAATAAAATGGTATTTTTGTTTTTTTTTTCAATCTGGTTCAAAATTAGTACATCGGTCCTCGTTGGACTCCAAACACATTTTCTCAATAAATTTTTTCGATATCTTGTCAATTTGACCCATTTTCCGGCACCACAGAAAACTTTTAAAATTCCTACCTAATCTGAGGTCACGTGATATAAGTCGCAACGGATTTTTTAGTTGTCAGACATGCAGAAACCAACCGCCATTAGAGTTTTTCCACTCGGTATATTACCTAGGTACCTGTATAACAATAAAACTTAAACAAACAAAAAATGTAAAGCGGCTCTGCAAATACTTTATCACGAAATTATAATTTAAATAAAAAGTAAGTTCAAACCCGACTTCTGAAAAATCACTCTCTAAAAAGTATGAAATAATAATAAGTTCAAAAACGAAAACCCGACAACTGAAAAATCACGCTCTGAAAAGTATGAAATTGTTATGTACAAACTATTCAATATTTATCGTCGATTAAATAAACAACTTACAAGTAATATATTTTAATGTAATTAATACATATTCATAGTGATGTTCGGAGGATAGCCGTGGTCATATGCCACTTTGCCCTAAAGCTTACGATCGCTCACTACTGTTAGAATGTATTGTTTTGTTAGGGTAGTTGTTTATTTAATAGACGAGAAATTTTTAATAGTTTGTACATAACAATTTCAGATGAGAATATTTTCTTGTTTCATACTTTTTAGATCTTGATTTTACAGTAGTCGGGTTTTAGTTTTTGAACTTATTTTTATTACTTATATTAATTTCGCATTTATAAAGTATAACTGATGTTGGGAGATTTCGAGAGACAACTTTACATGTCACTAATTATTAATGAGCTCTGGTTTCTGAAGACGCAATAGCCACAGCCCCCTTGGCTTGATGAATTAATCGCTCCAATAGTCCCTTAGAGGGGTGTATGTTATTGCCGGGGCCGCCTTAATTTTTGTTCGCTTGCTGTCTCGCTGAATCCGACACTCGCGAGAACGTATTTCATCGTCTAGCAACAACCGTTCAAAAAAGTACACTTTTTTCACACTTTCTCATAGCCTAGCAACAACCGTTCAAAAAAGTGCACTTTTTTGGAAGCACACTTTTCCGTAAAATAATAAAACAGTATTTTGATATTGAAAAATTACACACTTTAGGCACGCAAACTACTAAAGAAGACAGTTCTAGAAAAATATAGTACACACATATGGACGGGAAGTTTAAATTTTCTGCACTGCGTTTCCTGATGCCCCCGGCTTTGCCTCGGGCATCATGTCGCGCAGTGCAGGAAATTTCAAATTCCTGCCCTTGTAGGTAATATACTATTATCAAATCGCGATTCTTTCATAGCACTTTCTTCAAAAGTTGTCAGAAACGAAATAATTTCGAACACACTGTAAAAGTCATCACGTTCACCGTGAATCATCTCAGTTAGCTCGAATAGAGAGATGATGACAACTCCAATGTGGATGTCAGGTGATTTTTGTCAGTTTTTTATTTAATCAGAACGGTGAAGTTTTCATCGTTTTTTAATCAATATGACTCGATAGGATAAGATGTCGGAGGGCAGGAAACTACACCAATACATTGCCGCAGCATGCATTTGCATCGGATCCTTGGCAACGGGTACTCTTCTCGGTTGGACAGCGAATATCACGGATGACCTCAAGAGTGGAGAACTGAACAGTTTGAAAATGAACGATGACGAGCTTGGCTGGGTCGGATCTTGCATGACCTTAGGGGCATTGGTGATGTGCTTTCCTAGTGGATGGATGGCGGATTTGATGGGACGAAAGCCGACAGTTCTACTCAGTATCATCCCTTTCACTGGCGGCTGGCTACTTATAAGTTTTGCACAACACATTTCAATGATATACGTGGGGAGATTTTTGGTCGGAATCGGAGGCGGTTGCTTTTCCGTGGTAGCGCCTTTGTACACAAGCGAAATAGCTCAAACTGAAATCCGAGGAACCCTTGGCACTTTCTTCCAGTTATCCATCACTATGGGAATACTGTTCAGCTACGTGCTAGGCTACCTAATGCCTTTGATGGCCTTCAACATAGCCTGCCTTATTGTCCCTTTAGTCTTCGGCGTGTTGTTCTTCTTCCAGCCAGAATCGCCGGTGTGGGATTTGAGGAAGGGAAAGAACGTGGCTGCTGAGAAATCGTTCAGGAGATTCCGAGGCAAGGATTATGACACGAGTAATGAAGTGGCGCTGATAATGAAAGATATCGAGGAAGAAAAATCGCGTGAGAAGTTTTGGGTGCTGATGCGGTCCAAAGCCGCGAAGAGAGCTAATCTTATTTGCTTCGGACTGATGTTCTACCAGCAGCTGAGCGGGATTAACGCTGTCATGTTTTATAGCGGTGAAATATTCATAGCTTCGGGCTCAACTCTGTCTCACGATTTTTCCGTCATAATCATAGGAGTTGTTCAGGTCATCGCTACTGTATTTTCTTCTTGGGCCATCGAAAAAGCTGGGAGGAAACTGCTGCTGATACTTTCTGCGTCTTTCATGGCGCTATCTACGTTCTTCCTCGGCCTGTTCTTTACTTTGAAGAATTACGAATTATTGGACAAGAAGGGCATTGAAATGATCGGTTTCCTACCTGTTTTATCGCTAGTAATATTCATCATTGCCTTCTCCATAGGTTTCGGCCCGATACCCTGGTTGGCATCTTCGGAAATTTTCTCGCCGGATATCAAATCGAAATGCAGCTCAGCAGTCGCAACATGGAATTGGATTCTCGCGTTCTTCGTCACGAAATTCTACCTGAATTTCGCAGATTCCATAGGAAACGATATCACTTTCTATATTTTTACTGTGATAACAATTACTGGAATATTTTTCGTCTTGTTTTTACTGCCGGAAACGAAGAATAAGACTTTCGAAGACATACAAAAAGAAATTGGAGGCTGAAATATTCACATTCTTAGTGTAAATCTCAAAATAAAATGTATGCCATAACGAACTTTAATTCCGCTCGTAATTGTTTTTCAGTGATGAATATCAAATTTATTTTTATATCGAAAAACATTCATCGAACCCAAATAGAAAGTATTTTCTCAGGAGTATTTTTTAAAGGCAGGTTCGAAAGAAGTTCTCAATCCAGGGTTGCAAAATTTTTTATTGCGACTTTCAAATACTATGCGAACACTTTTCGGCTGGAATAATTCCAGGTGCGCTTCCCACAAAGTAAAATCTTAACTATATCTACATGAATATAAAACCGATTTGGTAAATTTTTTTGATTAAATGTTCGTAATGGTCCGATGAAGGTTTTTAAAAAAATTGAAAAAGTTGCCCGTAAAATTCAGGAAAAGGTTTTTTTTCTATGTGATCTTTGTTTCTTCAACTCGCTACTAGATGGCGCTGCAGCACATCAACTCATGTGCCGTTCAACCGATCGCCATTAAAATTGATACAGATATTTGAACACGAAGAATATTTTCGCGCTATCCATTTTATATAACGGGATAACGGGAAACGGGTTAACGAGATAACGGAAAACGGGATAACGGAAAGCATTAGATGGAACAACACCTAGAAAAACGTAGGAAAAACACAAATTATATATATACATATATATATATATATATAAATATATATATATATATATATATATATATAAATATATATATATATATATATATATATATATATATATATATATATATATATTTTTTTTCAAATTTCGGAATAAATCTATTCAGTCAATTCATATAATTTTTCTTAACGACGTTTCGACATGGTATTTGTCATCATCAGGTTAAAACACTAAAATAAAAAATATGGAGTTTGAGACATTTAACTTAACACAATATTGAAATGTATGCACTAAAATAATTCTTGAAAAACATATGGTTCGAAATATAACATGTTATTTAACTCAATATAAATATTTACTCATAAACATAACAGGATATAACTTTCGTATGATGGCTAACTAAAGGCCTAAAAACTTCTGGTAAAAATCTAAGGTCATTATTATACATAAAAAAATATATTAGAGATGATAGATTCGAATTATTTGTTAATAAATACCGCAACTTATACAACAAACTCAAAAAAATTGCAAAATCAATGTTATATGAGCAAAGAATGAACAGAGCCAGAGATAAAGGTAAGGAGAGCTGGAATATTGTCAATGAACTCAGAGGAAAGAAAAAGGGTACCAACGAATCTAAACTGGACTCGAACACTCTCAATAGTTTTATTGCTCCATAGCAACGGAATTAACAGACAAAATTAAATCGACTAAGGATCCAATTGATTATTTAAAGAATATGAATGTAACCCAGTCCTTCTTTATGAATCCTACAGATATTACTGAATTAAAAGAAATACTATCGGAAATCAAGAACAAAAATAGCTCTGGGCTGGATGACATCCCAGCCAAGCTAGTCAACTATATCCCAGATAACGCATTAAATGTACTAGTTCACTTAATAAATGCATCGTTTGAATCAGGAATATTTCCTGAGTGTCTAAGAACAGCACTAGTCATACCTATTCACAAGGTGGAGATACTGTTGATCCAGGAAATTTTCGCCCTATATCACTACTATCTACTTTTCAAAAATTATAGAAAAATTAGTGAAAAAAGCGGCTGATGTCTTTTCTTAGTCGCCATAATATACTAAATTCCAACCAATATGGATTTCAAGCAAAACGAGGTACACAAGATGCAATCTTCTCCTTCTTGGAAAGGATATACCATAGCTTAAATGAGGGAGACATGGCAGGAGCCGTATTCTGCGACTTCTCCAAGGCGTTCGATTGCGTGATTCATGACATCTTGTTGAAAAAGCTTCATTGTTATGGAATTAGAGGTAATACTCAGAAGTGGTTTTCTACGTACCTAGCTGACAGGCATCAAATTGTGAAGCAAGGTAACCAGTATTCAGATCGTGGAGTCATTAAAACGGGTGTACCTCAAGGCTCGGTTCTGGGACCAATACTATTCCTCTTGTTTATAAATGACATTACCCTCCTACCGATTACTGGTATATTTACACTATTCGCTGATGACGCAACAATAAGCTGGTCGGACAGACACCGTGATAACCTACACCATAACATGTCTAAAGACCTCGCAGTGGTTACAGAATGGTGTGCAGCCAATAAAGCCACATTCAATTTTAATAAAACGCACACTTTGACCTTCAAAGGCGGACAGCGGGACATTATTGTAAATGACCATACCATTGAATCCAAACAGTGCAACAAATTCTTGGGAATACAAATTGACAGTAGACTAAATTGGGATGATCACGTTGTGGCCCTTGGAAAAAGAATTTCAAAGGGTGCCTATGCTGTAAGAGTTATTGTAAGTGAGCTAGGTACAGTAGCAGCTAGACCCGTGTATTTTTCACTTGTAGAATCTCACCTTGTATATGGTATACCTTTCTGGGGAGCATGTAGTCGATATCATTTCAACATGATATTTGTTTTGCAGAAAGAGCACTCAGATATCTCTGCAGAGCAAACTACAGACAATCATGTAAACCCCTTTTTGTTAAGAATAAAATATTGACCCTTCCAGCTCTTTTTATTCTTGAAACAGTCTGCATCATATATAAATATAAAAGTTCATTCCCTACTAGAGTTCATGTCTATGACACACGACAGGATAACAACATAAGATTGCCAATTCCAACATCAACTCTTGTTAAGAATTCTTTCATTTATAATGGTTTAAAAATGTTTAACCACTTGACAGAACCAATTAAAAGAACTGAAGCCTATTGTAGGTTCAGGAGGACAACAAAAAAACTACTTGTAGAACAGCCATTTTATTCTGTCGAAGAGTTTTTATCTTCTTCTCTCTGAAATTTATTTTTCTTGTTGTTTTTATAGATTTATATATACATATATGTGTGTAAGTGAATACGAAATAGTATTGTGTCTCAATTAGGTTTTTAATTATAGCTTTTTATTTTTATGTTCTATTGACTGCTCAGCTGGAAAAATGTATAAATTTGAACAAAAACTATGAGGTATAATGTTTTAATTATGTTTTATTAAAGTTCTTTTGTCATGCTTTGTTACAAAATTTATATTTTTAAACAATAAAGCTATCTTTGACTTGACTTTGGTTTCCTGGTACTATTTTTATCACAAAAAAATCTCAAAAAAAATTTAATTGGCCTAATAAGAATCAAAACATTTTTGTATATGTCACGGAATTCCACAAAAGCAGTCGTCCTCGAATATATTTATTGCGAATATCGGTGAAAAGATGTTTTTGGATATTTGTAATCAGGAATCAATTCTCTCAACCAAACACAGCAATAAATACAAGTAAAATGAGGCTTTATGGATGTGTTTACACTGAAGACCATGGAAATGCTGCCCTGAAGAGAGCTGGATTAAATGTGAAATATGATTATGGATAATATTTTATATTAGACTCTACCGGTTCATCGAACTAAGGTCGAAGTGTTAACGGTTTTGACAGATGGTTGGACGAGGGCCATGTGAAAAACGAATCGAATTTAATTATCATCGATTCTGTGTTTCGAATCGCGCGAACCGCTTGAATTCCTTGTGGGACGCCATATGGCCGACGAGAGCGAATATAAGGATCTTGTACGGTAAAACACTCGAGAAAAAATCTATAACGTTGGGATTTATGAATTATTTATTTTAATGATAAATATTAGTAATTTCTCCATTGTTCCAACGTGGAAGTAAACATCGATTTGTGTCCCTTATACATTGCAATTTTTTTCATATCATTGCTATTTTTTTCATCGATCATCGATGAGCACAAAACATATTATTTGTGTCACTTTAGGGAAAATGGAAAATTCACATCAGCTACCTTGTAAGGGTTTACATTTGCAATTTTTCGAAAAACTGCTGACCTAAGAAACAAATATTATAAAATTAACCTCCTAATAGACAATTATCTCTCATGATTAATATACTTAAAAATTCTATAAAAAACAGAGTGGGCCATTGAAAACGAAACAGCGGCTCTGTAGGTCGGCAGAACCGAATTATATCAAAACGCTCGGACACATCAACTACATTTTCGAGGGGGACATCGTTCGCGATGAAATTCACCCGAAATACATTCCATCCCTCGGAGCTGTGACCGCCACCCCTAAATTTTTAAACGGCAACATATGGCAAGTAATACCTCATTTGAAAGGTATTTTCCTTCTTAATATCGAACAACAAAAATAAATTAATTCTATTGATTCGTTTTCGAGATATAGGAACTTGAAGTCGGGAAATCACTTTTTATTCACCCAATCAATGAAAATAACATCTAACAATGCAACTGTTTGAAGATCATTATCATTGTCAAGGAACTAAATGATCTAACTGTCTTCCAACAAATAACATGCAATTCCGTTTCAAATTTTTATTTCATGCTCATTTACTTGATCGAAAAAAATTTAAGGTTCTTAAGAATCGATAAAAAGACGTTTTCTCGAATTCGACTCAGATGCGAGTACAACAAAAACATGTATAAAATAATTTTTTTCGCCAAATCGCAAATGTGGACGTCATCAGTGTCAAACTGATCTTTGTTTGAACGACATTAGAGTGAATTACTTGACTAAAGTTGCTGAATATCTTTCCGCATTAATGCTGTATACGATCGCAGAAAGAGTTGAAATAATAACAATTTTTTTTAAATGATGAGTGCGGTAACCGTTTAGCTAATTTGTTCCAGATAAACTTTCTGCTAGAAAATACGTTCTAGAATTACTACAAAAATTTCGTCAAACTGGATCAGTAGCCAACAAAAAACGAGACCCAGAACGTGAATTTCCGTTGAGAAATGAAGCTGTTGAAGTTGCACTTTTAGGACAAGTTCATCCAGACCCAACATTGAGCACAAGGAAATTGGCTACTGTTCCAATATCAGTTGAACCAGTATCCGCCGAATTCTGAAACATCATAAATTCCACCCCTACAAAATACATTTGGTACACCAATTGGATGAAGATGATTTTGATAGGCGACAGTAATTTTGTGAAATTATGACTACGAGAATAGATGGTGATGAGAATTTCCTTTTCAACATCTGCTTTTCTGATGGGTCTACATTCTTTTTGAATTCGACTGTGAATCGTCATAATTGTCGTTATTGGTCAGATGCCAATCCACATGTTTTCCACGAAGTCCATACTCAAACTCAATCAATCAATCAATCAATATGTACTTTATTGTCTGAAGAAATAAAATTCTCATTGACAAAGCAAGAACTCAATGTCTAGGCCGGTATTTTTGGGGACCGTTTGATTGGACCAGTATTTCTCGACGGTAACCTGACAGGAGAAACTTATTTGGAATTATTGAATGAATTTGTTTATCCACAATTAGTAGATATCATTGAAAATGACGATCGTTACCATGAAGACCACTTGATATTTCAACAAGACGGGGCACCTCCACATCATGCATTATATTAAAGTCATTGGTATGTTATCTATCCCAGTGGAGAACTTAGGTTTTTAAGCAGCTATACTCTCTGAAATGTCACTTTCGGTAAGCAGAGAGAAAAAAAAAAGAATTTTTGTTGTTGAATTTGCAATTGTGCAAGTATTCTGAAGAAGTACGACTGTTTGAGTTAGGTATTGCTTTCGTAATTATTTGCTCAAATTGATTTTTGAATTCTTCTGCGACCTCTCTGGGTTCAGTTATCAAATTGCCTTTTTCATTCGTTATTCTCAATTTTATGCTGCTTGTTGGTGAAGTATGATACCATATTCCATGTCGATTTTATTTTATTTGAAGAATTGTTTAAGTGTTTTTCATAATACAAACTTTTAGATGTCTTAATTATATTACTAAGAATTTTACAGTATTTCTGTATATACTCGAGGATAATAGGATTTGTTGTGAATCGTTTCAGATATAGTAGAGACCTTTTATTTCTGCAAGATTGTCGAATACCTTTTGTGACCCATTCTTTATAACCTGTTTCTTCGTTGAATAATTTTTTTCTCAGTGGAAAAGATTTTTCAAAATGAGTTTTCAATATAGTTTCGAAATGATCATATGCATTATTCGTGTTTTCATTTGCGTATAGCTTATGCACAGCGTTTTTGGATAGAATGTTTCGTGGAAGTTGGATTGGAAGAAGATGCTCTATAGAGTGGCCAGCTAGATCTCCAGATTTAACCCCACTCGACTTTTTCCTGTGGGGTCACTTGAAAAACAAAATCTTTGCAACTGAATCAGAATCTCTGAAAGATTTACGAAGGAGAATTATTGAAGAATGCTATCGAATAACGCCGGAAATGCTATGAAATGTGAGGTCTCGTTTTGAACAGAACTTGTACTATTGAATGGAAATGGGTGGTAGACAGTTTGAACATTTAGTTCATTGACAATAATAATTATTGCGATATAATTATTGGTTGAGTGAATAAAAAGTGATTTCCCAACTTCAAGTTCCTATATCTCGAAAACGAATCGATAGAATTAATTCATTTTTGTTGTTTGATATTGAGAAGGAAAATACCTTTCAAATGAGGTATCACTTGCCATATGTTACCATTTAAAAATTTAGGGGTGGCGGTCACAGCTCCAAGGGATGGAATGTATTTCGGGTGAATTTCATCGCGAACGATGTCCCCCTCGAAAATGTAGTTGACGTGTCCGAGCGTTTTTATATAATTCGGTTCTGCCGACCTACAGAGCCGCTGTTTCGTTTTCAATGGCTCACTGTATACAGTGCTTCTCAAAAGTCCCCTCCCCCCCCCTCTTATTTTTGGAACGATTATACATAAACAAGTGAAATTTGGTAACTGAATATTAAAGGTTTTAAACTTCCCTACTAGTGATGATAGATGACGAAATCGTCAAAGATGACGTCACAAGGCCATTGTGACCAATAATTTTAAATGGAACCCTACGGCAAGCGACACCTCTTTTAAAAGGTATCGAAAAAACCTATACAATGATACTAATTTTGTTTGTGTTTATGGCAGTTTCGGCAACTCGCTTTTAAAAAACGCAAAGCTGTGATGAATTAAATCAGTTAATACTAAAATTCCAAATTCAAGCTCCGCCTCTGGATAGTTGTCAAATGAGCTGACGTTTTTGGTAGTCTCCCTAATTCGACGTTTTTGTAATTGTCCAAGTTTTTGTACATTTAATAATTTGTCTATTGTTTATCGAACGTTTAACTGTTTTAGCAGCTTTTGGTACTTTTAATATTTTTGTACATTTTAATAATTTGTTAAACTGTTGTGAGCCGAACGTTTAAGTGCTTCAAGAAGCGAAATGGTACGTGCTTTAGGTGATAAAGTAGCAGCGATCCTAATTCTTGGTGAAACTGGACCAAATATTCATGCAGCAGAACGCATTTTTAATGAGAGGTTTCCCGATCGCCCCGTTTCGAGGACTTATTTAAGGGAGCTCCTCCGTAAGTTTGAAACAACGGGTAGTATTAATGATGCGAAACGATCTGGCAGACCACAAATTTCTGATGAGAAAAAAATTTATATACTGGCAGAAGTAATAGTTAATCCTACTTCTTCAACAACTCACGTTGCATCTACCTGTGACGTCAGTCGAAGTACAGTACACAGGGTGTATGAAATTTCATCCATACAAATTAAAAATGCTTCATCAACTCTCAGACGACGACCCAGACCGAAGACTAGAATTTTGTGAAAATATGGAAACTAAAATTAACCAACAGCCAGACTATATCAAAACAATTTGTTTCAGTGACGAAAGTACTTTCTATCTAAATGGAAATGTAAATACACAGAATGTGAGGTATTGGAGTGACGCAAATCCTCACCTGTTTCGTGAAACACATACCCAATTTCTCCAGAAGTTGAATGTTTGGGCAGGTATCCTGGGAAACCACATCGTTGGGCCTCTTTTTTTAAATACTAATTTAACTGGTCAGGTTTATCTGGAGCTGTTGCAAAACGCAATAGAACCGTGAATCCTTGAAATTTTGGAAGATAATACAGATGAATTCGACAATTTGGAAATAACATTCCAACAGGATGGTGCTCCTCCACACTATTACGGTGCAGTAAGACGGTATTTGGATGAGGAGTATCGTGGTAGATGGATTGGACGACGAGGTTCAACGGAATGGCCATCTCGATCACCGGACCTCACACCTTTGGATTTTTTTCTGTGGGGGTACCCTAAATCGAAGGTTTACGCCACTTAACCTGACAATATTGACGTTTTAAAACAACGTATTGTTGCAGAATGTGAGGCTGTTTCCGCTGACACATTTGCAAAAGTACGAGAAGAGTTTAAAAATAGGATATTTCACTGTCAGGAAGTAAATGGAGGTCACTTCGTGCAATTTCTTTAAGTAGATACTGATTCTTAAATCTGTAATTAATATCATACTGAATGAAATTTAAATTCTAATGTTTACTAATGAGCCATTAACACTGCCATAAACACAAACAAAATTAGTATCATTGAATAGGTTTTTTCGATACCTTTGAAAAGAGGTGTCGCTTGTTTCATTTAAAATTATCGGTCACAATGGCCTTGTGACGTCATCTTTGACGATCTATCATCACTAGTAGGGAAGTTTACAACCTTTAATATTCAGTTTACAAATTTCACTTATTTATGTATAATCGTTCCAAAAATAAGAGGGGGGAGGGGACTTTTGAGAAGCACTGTATGTAACAATTCATCATTATTCTATTTGAATAGTACATTTTCAATATACTGTATACACTTTATTACTCTCATATAATTGACTAACAATGACAGTACAAATGCAAATAAAATTAAAATATTTTATTTTATCATGGCAATCCTCGATGGGATAGAAAAAGGTCAAAATCAGCTTCTTGTTGTTAACAGTAATATGAGGTGATTTTTCGAAAAGCTTTACTTTCTAAAAAAACTCAGGTTCGAAAAAACCTTTTGTGCAAGACGAATATAAATTGTCATTATCGACCACTGAATGCACTGTTGATTTTTCATGTAGATTGAAACCTCCGTTAGATTTTTAAATATTTCGCTTGGTGATTCCGAATAATAATAATATTCATTTTAATTATTCAGAATTTTATCTATATGATCCATTTCAGACACTCCGTAAATTCGAACGGTTCTTGATAATTTATTGGGCTACGAAAGAACTTGGAGGGAATGTTCATGTTAATTTAGAAGTTGTGGCAGAGTCGAAAATACTGGAAAAGAGTGTGTCGCTTTAATAAAAAATTGACGGATCCGAGCGATTGTCTAAAATGTTGACGCAGTTTTTGTTTCGTTTTCGGTTTCGTCTGGCCACCCTGTATATATAGTATAATGTCATAAATTATTGTTAAACTATCATGTATTGTAATATTTATATTGAAAAATCTCACGACCAAAATATATCCCGGAAATTCGAACCCCCAAGACAAAATAAAACAACAATTTATAACAGAATAAAATTGTATACTCAGTAGTTATATCACAAGTGAGTATTGACATTGTTGTAGGAATTCACGAGACCAAATTTCTATAAAAATATCCCGACAGCAAAGCTGGAGGGATATTTTTAAAAAGAAATTTGATCGAGTGGTATTTCTGCAACAATATTTGCGGAAAAATATCAAAATATACTCTACCAAAAATATCTATCACGAGTGGTATATGACCAGATTATACAGTGCTTCTCAAAAGTCCCCTCGCCCCCTCTTATTTTTGGAACGATTATACATAAACAAGTGAAATTTGGAAACTGAATATTAAAGGTTGTAAGCTTCCCTACTAGTGATGATAGATGACGAAATCGTCAAAGATGACGTCACAAGGCCATTGTGACCAATAATTTTAAATGGAACCCTACGGCAAGCGACTCCTCTTTTACAAGATATCGAAAAAACCTATTCAATGATACTAATTTTGTTTGTGTTTATGGCAGTTTTAATGGCTCATTAATAAACATTAAAATTTTAATTCCATTCAGTATGATATTAATTACAGATTTAAGAATCAGCATCTACTTAAAGAAATTGCTCGAAGTGACCTTCATTTACTTCCTGACAGTGAAATATCCTATTTTTAAACTCTTCTCGTACTTTTGCAAATGTGTCTGCGGAAACAGCCTCACATTCTGCAACAAACAATACGTTGTTTTGAAACGTCAATATTGTCAGGTTCAGTGGCGTAAACCTTCGATTTAAGGTACCCCCACAGAAAAAAATCCAAAGGTGTGAGGTCCGGTGATCGAGCTGGCCATTCCGTTGAACCTCGTCGTCCAATCCATCTACCACGATACTCCTCATCCAAATACCGTCTTACTGCACCGTAATGGTGTGGAGGAGCATCATCCTGTTGGAATGTTATTTCCAAATTGCCGAATTCATCTGAATTATCTTCCAAAATTTCAAGGATTAACGGTTTTATTGCGTTTTGCAACAGCTCCAGATAAACCTCACCAGTTGAATTAGTATTTAAAAAAAGAGGCCCAACGATGTGGTTTCCCAGGATACCTGCCCAAACATTCACCTTCTGGGGAAATTGGGTATGTGTTTCACGAAACAGGTGAGGATTTGTATCACTCCAATACCTAACATTCTGTGTATTTACATTACCATTTAGATAGAAAGTACTTTCGTCACTAAAACAAATTGTTTTGACATAGTCTGGCTGTTGGTTAATTTTAGTTTCCATTGATTTGTTGAAAATATAAACAGGATGTTCATAAAATCAGATGTGGAATCATCTGCGATTGAAAGATAAACTTTAGTCACTATTTCGGTAAAGCACGTGGACATTGAACTAATCTTATAGATATTTGAAAGGCCCTAACTCAGAATGAATTGAATTGATTTTCATTCAGATAGTTATTTGATTTTCTATTCAAATAACTATCTGAATGAAAATGCAAATTTTCAATTCAGATTTTCTTTGAGTTAGGCCCTTCAGAATATCTGTCAGATGTAGTTCAATGTCCAGCTTTAGCCGGAAGTAGTTGTTTTCTGTTAGACATTCACAAAAATAACTTCATTTTAATCGTGGATTTTCATTTCACAGAAAAATCTTTCTATCAATATTCAATTGAGAATGTTTCCTTTCAACATGAATACCCCACAAGAGGTTATCTTGACGATGGAAGATAGTGACTAAAGTTTATCTTTCAGTCGCAGATGATTCCACATCTAATTTTATGAACATCCTGTTTATATTTTCAACAAATCAATCTATCATACCCCATGACAGGTTTTAATGTCAGAAAACACTAATTTCAAAGTGTCTCTCCAAAAGAAATGATTCTAACTTTTTCCATCTTTGCAAAGTGAGATTGCTTCTTGAAAATGTGTTTCCCATTTCTTTCGGTCTTCCTGATGATCGTGGAAGCGTGAAATAGATTTTCGTCGACAAAAATGTATTGAAGACCTATTGAATGCGATGTCTCTCCTGCGTCAATGTTACGAATGATTTCTGGTGAGTACTCTCTTTTGGAAAACATTCTTCTTTGCCTCATTCATCTTTATGAGTTCTTAATTAAGACTGGAATAGAAAATCAAATAAATATCTGAATGAAAATGCAAATTTTCAATTTCAGATTTTTTCTTTTGAGTTAGGGCCTTTTCAGAATATCTATCAGATGTAGTTCAATGTCCAGCGTGGCTTTAGCCGGGGAAGTAGTTGTTTTCTGTTAGACATTCACAAAAAATAACTTCATTTCAATCGTGTATTTTTCATTTCACAGAAAAATCTTTCTATCAATATACAATTGAGAATGTTTCCCTTTTCAAAATTTAGTTTCCATATTTTCACAAAATTCTAGTCTTCGGTCTGGGTCGTCGTCTGAGAGTTGATGAACCATTTTTAATTTGTATGGATGAAATTTGTTTTTTTTCAACACCCTGTGTACTGTACTTCGACTGACTTCACAGGTAGATGCAACGTGAGTTGTTGAAGGAGTAGGATTAACTATTACTTCTGCCAGTATATCAATTTTTTTCTCATCAGAAATTTGTGGTCTGCCAGATTGTTTCGCATCATTAATACTACCCGTTGTGTCAAACTTACGAAGAAGCTCCCTTAAATAAGTCTTCGAAACGGGGCGATCGGGAAACCTCTCATTAAAAATGCGTTCTGCTGCATGAATATTTTGTCCAGTTTCACCAAGAATTAGGATCGCTGCTACTTTATCACCTAAAGCACGTACCATTTCGCTTCTTGAAGCACTTAAACGTTCGGCTCACAACAGTTTAACAAATTATTAAAATGTACAGAAATATTAAAAGTACCAAAAGCTGCTAAAACAGTTGAACGTTCGATCAATAATACACATATTATTAAATGTACAAAAACTTGGACAATTACAAAAACGTCGAATTAGGGAGACTAACAAAAACGTCAGCTTGATTGACAACTATCCAGAGGCGGAGCTTCAATTTGGAATTTTAGTATCAACTGATTTAATTCATCACAGCTTTGCGTTTTTTAAAAGCGAGTTGCCAAAACTGCCATAAACACAAACAAAATTAGTATCATTGAATAGGTTTTTTTGATACCTTTTAAAAGAGGTGTCGCTTGCCGTAGGGTTCCATTTAAAATTATTGGTCACAATGGCCTTGTGACGTCATATTTGACGATTTCGTCATCTATCATCACTAGCAGGGAAGTTTACAACCTTTAATATTCAGTTTCCAAATTTCACTTGTTTATGTATACCTTATCGTTCCAAAAATAAGAGGGGGGGAAGGGGACTTTTGAGAAGCACTGTATATCGAGCTAGTTATCACAAACATACCTACACTTGAAAAAACTATGTTTTTCTACGTTTTTTCGAATTTTTTCTAAGGAAGTGTTTCCGAAACGGTCAGGCATAATTTTTTTATTTGACAGTGATTTGGACGTCATCTGATAGTGACTGAATTATTTTGATAGGTTTGGTATAAACAATGGTAAATGCCTACTTGTTTTATAGCAAGTAGCGTGTATATTCGCGGATATACTAGCAACATGATATTGGGATTTGATGGTTCATTAGCTGAATTCATTTCGAGGTTAATAATCAATACAATAAATCACAAAAAAAATATGAAACAGTTTAACAAATATTTTTCGACTTCTGTTTGAAAAAGAATCATATATTATGTGTGTGAATATTTGTCTCAAGGTTTCCTAAATTTTCGTGCTGATATGTTTATTAAAAATTATAATAAATAATTTTAGATGTGATAAAGATTAATGTGGGAATATATTCTTTCGATGTGTAAATTTAAGACTTGTCAATATTATTTTAACAAAAAAAATCATTAAATATAATTGAAATTATTTGTTTTCTCACCCATTTATTGCCGTTTTGTATTTCGAAATTTCTTGAATAAAATGTATTTGATATAAAATTATTTCCCTTCTTTTCAGAATGTGTGTTAGCCCCCTTCGTCGGTGGATCAACGTCTCAACAGATACCTTTTGTGTATCTTCCTTTGAGAGGACAGATCATCAATCCTGGCAAAGCAATATCTCTCACAGGTGAGAACGTTTTTTTCTGTTGAACATTTGCAGAATCGAATCACACATAATCAAGAGAAAATGAAATATTTGCCAAATAATAATCATCAATCTGTAAATTGAATTATAGAGGTTATTCTTCAGACATCAACTGATTATTTTTCCAAACTAATGTGAACATTTTCAAGCATTTACTTTTATCTGCATACATATTGATTGCGATGCTTATTTCCTTTCTATACTGAATATAATTTATAATAATTTTTTATTATTCAGAAAGAAAGCACAGTTCTACACTCAGACATTCATATGGTTGGCATATGGTCATCTACCGTATAATATAATATTTCAATGAAGGCTTTATACCGTTTGTCGGAATATTTAATTATTCAAACTGTTCGTTGGTATAACTTTGATACCGAATGTTATTTATTATCGTGTTTACTAGTCAAATTGGAAGTAGATGTGTTTCAAATTAAAAAATTATTCTAAACAAGATTTCGGTTTCGATTCGGAAAAGTGATTTATGTCCTCTGACACAATCAGTGTCATATCTCACCTTTCAACTGTATTTTTTTCTTGTGAGGTCAACCTCCTGCACACGGAACTGAATTCAATTCTTGGTAGAAAGTTATCAGACGCCATTCATCAACATTTCGGTAAAAGCTTCCCTGAATCGTTAGGTTTTTAACGAACAAGTTTTGCAAATTCCTTTTCATCGATGAATATTAATCGCGAGGTCAGGCATACATTGGGATCAGGCAATTCTGCAACTTTTAATGGCATGTTTTTGCAGATTCACTCATAAATCAAGGAAATTACCTAAGGCATGTGCCTGTATTTTTATAAGCTTTTATTTAGTTTCACCTGTCCGGGTGTCTGTCTGTGTGTGTGTGTGGAATCAAATTTTGCAAGTTAAATTTGATCCACTTGCAATCGTCCGATTGATTTGAAATTTGGCAGGTGTATATAATTCTGGTGACGATGCATTATGGAATTTTTGTTAGGAGAAAAAAACAAAATGGCGGCTTCAATATTGCGGACAATTTTTGTAATTATTGCCCGATTCTATTCAGGGATTCTCGGGGTCGGAGATTATGATTTTTTTATCAAAATTCGAGAAAATTCAACATGGTGGCTTCAAAATGGCGAATGAGTTTTGTGATTATGGTCCGATTCTATTTAAAATTGGTATGTGGGGGTTTTTGGGGTCGAATATTTTTTTTACAAGCTTTTATTTTGATTCATCTGTCCCGGTGTCTGTCTGTCTGGGTGTGTGTGTGTGTGTGTGTGTGTGTCTGTGTGGAATCAAATTTTGCAAGTTGAATTTGATCCATTTCTAATCGTCCAATTGATTTGAAATTAGACAGGAGTACATGATTCTGGTGACAATGAATTACGAAATTTTTGTAAGGAAAAAAAACCAAAATGGCCGCTCCAATATGGCGGACAATTTTTGTGATTATGGTCCGATTCTATTCAAAATTGGTATGTGGGGGTTTTTGGGGTAGAATATTTTTTTTTACAAGCTTTTATTTAGTTTCACCTGTTCCGGTGTCTGTCTGTAATCAAATCCTGCAAGTCAAATTTGACCAACTTATAATCGTCCGATTGATTTGAAATTCGGCAGGTGTACATAATTCCGGTGACAATGCATTAGGAGAAAAAACAAGCTTTTATTAATTGTTAATAAAACATTTTTTTTAACGAAAAATGAAACCGACGAAAAAATAAACTGATTAATAAATTCATTTTTTGTTAAAAAGTTTTTATTTCTTATTTTTGTGGCAAAAATCTACTAATTACTACTTACTCAATTAACAATTAAGGTATCCATTATGTTGTAGTGTTATCAGAACTACATATGTGTGCCAAGTTTCAAGAGAATCGGTTCACATGTGGAAAATCAATTCCCCCATTTTTCTACCCTTAGGGTAATTCAAATTCAAATATGACCAACTTCGAGGTATACCCTATACAATAAAAATCATCCGAATCGGATAACCCAGTACAAAGTTATGCTTGATAGAATTTAACGGGCCAAAATTCAGAGGGTGAACATCAATATCCTCCATTTTGCTACCCGTAGGGGTGGCATTTTTTTTTCAATGTCAAATGGGACTAATTTTGAAGTACACTCTATCCAATGAGAAATGAATCATCGAAATCGGACTACTCTGTGAAAAGTTATGCGTGGTCATACATAAATAAAAATACTAGATTTTTGATTTCGTCGGCTAAGAAACAGAAGTAAAAAGTTAAAAATAAAAATTATAAAAAAAAATTGTTTTAAATACAAGCTTTCATTTATACAAATGCACTAAAAAGTAAAAAAATAATGTATTTCATTGTTTGATCTAGGTTACTCTGTAACAGATTCAAAAGCTTGCCGCGGTTACATAATAGGTAATCTTGCGCGGCAAGTTTTTGAATCTGTTACTCACAGAATAACCTAGATCAAACAATGAAAGAAATTATTTTTTCCTTTTTAGTGCATTTGTATAAATAAAAGCTTGTCTTCAATTTTGTTTAATAATTTATATTGAATTATGTGTATATGTACTCAAAAACAAATGCACTTTCATGATGAATCTGAATTTTCACAACTATACCCTCTGCTGAATTTCCTAATTTTAACTAATATTTCCTGAGAAGAAAAATCTATGACAGAGGGACGTATGCGTTTTTATGATAATAATTATTATAAGATTTTAATCAACTTGCTTTGTTGTCTGTGTCCCACAATTGTTGCAAATCTTGTTTGCACCTCTATTGATGCGTAAAGATTTTGTTTTTCACCGTGAAAAAAAGACTTTTCACCGCGAAAATGATTCACAGAAAACACTTTTTGAATAATTTATTTTTAACAAAGTTAATTAAATATATTTTCATTTTAAAACAATTTCATTTATTATTACAAGCTTTTATTTAGTTTCACAAGTCCCGATGTGTGTAATCAAATCTTACAAGTTAAATTTGAACCACTTCCAGTCGTCCGATTGCCTTGAAATTTGGCAGGTGTTCATAATTCCGGTGACTATGCATTATGGAATTGTCAAAATTCATAAATTCAAGATGACGGATCCAAGACGGTGGACGAGTTTTGTGATTATGGACCGTTGGGTATTAGGTGTAGGTCCTCTCGGGCCCCAGGGCATTTGCCCCCTCCCTCCATCTCCGGGCCTGCTTATACCCAAAATTAATGCAACTTACAACTGAGAAAATATTGAAATTATGATTATCAGTGCCTTATAAAGTAAATTTGTTTCATTATCCGCATCTTAATAGTATATTAAAGTATAAGTGGATAAAAAGGGCTTTAAAACACGCGCGATTTTTCGAGCACGACGGCGCAGCCGGAGTGCTCGAAATAGAGCAAGTGTTTTTAAGACCAGTTATCCACGAATACTTTACGTTATTTTTTTTTATTGGTGCACTTTGAAATCATATATACTGGTATTATTACTACAAAAAATAGAAATAAGAACTAATAATGCAAGAAGGTTGAATTCGTGATGTGACATCAGTATACCTTTCGTTGTCATGGAAATGAGAAAAACATTCATTTGCAATTTGTTACCAAAGATCAATATTTGTTGTCACCAGAGCTCAAAAATGAATTATTCTAATATCGATTTTTCGAATAGTGAGGCAGAATCGCGGTTAATACCGCGAAAATCCAGTGATATATATAAAAAAGAATATGAAAAGTTCATCAAATGGATGGAGGAGCACATATAAATGAACGAATTGTTAGTAATATTTTATCTGACGTTACAAGGTACTCCTGTCAGATCAATAATAAAAAATTTGTCATTTAGACTTCACGTTTCTCGATTTGTTGATGTTGTCATGGTTACCTTTAAAAAACGCGCGTTTTTTAAAGTTCGATTTAAACACGCTGAGGCGTGCTTTAAATGGGTAAAAAGGAGCACCAATAAAAAAAAACATTTTATTGCACTAGTGCAATAAAGAACCAGTTTTTTCACTAAATATAGTTCAATAAAGTTTAGTTTTTTGCAAGAACGTAGAAAACTATAATTTTATTCAGTTTGAGGTACTGAACTCTCAGAAATCTTAGTAAATTGGTTTAACAGCTTATATACCACACCAGGCATTCTGTTGAGTGAGCTACATACATAACACACCTAAAGAAGAGTTTTTCTAAATCGGACTTGCATACGGGCAATATTTCCTTAAATTTATCGCGATCGAGTGTTAGCCGCGAGCAAGGAAGACCGGATGTCATGCTTCAGGGATATTATGAATTGTTAATTTTATTCGTTTTGGTTATGAGTGTTTATTAGTGGTTCGATAGAGATCGTACGGCTCGCTGTCATGGTTACGCGAGCAATTGTTCATAAAATTCTCCGAAGAGTTAACACGCGGAAGTCGATTAACTGCAATTAATGTGCCTCCTCGTCCAATTCGAGAATACTGATCCGACCGACGCATGGAGGAAGCTGAACGAATTTATCTTCGGAGAATACCGGATGTTTCTGAAGTTTTCCTCGTGAATTTATACTGTAAACAGGTCTCTGGGGTGGCTGCTGTTTTTTAACCGACGAAACCAAAAAGGAGGAGGTTCTCTAGTCGACGCGTATATTTTTTTTTTTTTTTATGTATGATCACGCATAACTTTTTACTGAGACGTCCGATTCCGATAATTCTTTTTACAGTGGATAGGGTGTACTTCGAAGGTGGTCCCATTTGAATTTAAAAGATGAAATCCACCCCTAAGGGTAGCAAAATGATGGATATTGATCACTCACCATCTGAATTCTGGTCCGTTAACCGATTCTATCAGGCATAACTTTGTACTGGAGTCTTCGATTTGGATGATTCTTTTTTTAATAGATAGGGTATACCTTATATTTAGATTTTGAATGCAATCATCCACCCTTACAGGTAGAAAAATAGGGGATAATTGATTTTTACTTGTGAACATTGGCACACACATACGTAGTTGACAATGACAGATCGCTACTGACATTATTTTTGTTCCATATCCGTCAACAATCATTATATTCTATGAGAGGATGGAATGATATACAAAGTAATGAAATAAACTAACCAGAACAACAAAAATAATTTATATTACAACAAATAGTAAAAGTAGATAATCATATTATTTAACTGGTAATAGTTGAAGTAAGGTGGGTGAGTAAGTATTTTGGAAGTAATAAAAAAACAAGTAGGTAGTAATTAGTAGATTTTAGCCACAAAAAATTGAAAAATAAAAACTTTTTAACAAAAAATTAAACCGACGAAATACGGAACTGAAAAGTAAAAAATAAAATAAACCTTCTTAGTCTCAGTAACTAAGCTCCTAAACTAATGTAAGTAACTAATTTTGAGTCGGCGCCAAACGAACAATCAACGAACATCATTAAATTAATTTGTTGAAAATATAAACAGGATGTTCATAAAATCAGATGTGGAATCATCTGCGACTGAAAGATAAACTTCAGTCACTATCTTCCATCGTCAAGATAACCTCTTGTGGGGTATTCATTTTGAAAAGGGGAACATTCTCAATTGAATATTGATAGAAATATTTTTTGTGAATTGAAAAATCCACGATTAAAATGAAGTTATTTTTTGTGAATTTCTAACAGAAAACAACTACTTCCCCGGCTAAAGCCACGCTGGACATTGAACTGCAAAAAATATTTCTATCAGTATTCAATTGAGAATGTTCCCCTTTTCAAAAATCATTAAATTACTTCAAAAAAATTATCAGAATGTCACCGCGCAACTTGATGCCATCATTTTACGCCTTACCTAATTCATTTGCTTGTTTGTTTGGCGCCGACTCTAAATTACTTACTTACATCAGTTTAGGAGCTTAGTTACTGAGACTTAGAGCGTTTTCACACACACCGACAAAACCGGTGCCGGTGACGGTGCCGGCACCGAATGCAATGTAATCAAATCATAATTTTCACACATAGCCCGGTCCGACCTATTTGCCGGTACGGCCGCCGATTCTGATTTATGCAGCCGGCGGGGATCTCGACAATCGGAAGACGGATCGGTCTCTGATTAGTCGGTTGCTGTGATTTCTTATGTACGTTTGTCCACACATACCTGTTCTGACATGTCGGTAACGGAGAGTATTTTGATGCGTTTTGTTTATATCGCTTAGCGACAGAGTATTTTATATTTGATCGTACATTTGTGAACCAAAAATGAGTAAATTATTCAAATACGATGTTGTAACCCTCATTGAAGCCGTAGAAAGTAAGCCTTGTTTGTGGGACAAGACTGCAGATTGCTTCAAAAACAAAATTGAAAAAGATAAGGCATGGAAGGAAGTATATGCGTTCTTAGAGAAAGCTTTTCGGAATTTTCTCCTAAGATACAATAACCCTAGAAGACAGCAGTAACAGCACACATCTTTATTCCTGCACTGTTCAACGTATACTAACACAGATAACGGCACCGATATGCCGGGCTGTGTGAAATACGCTGTTGTACGGTCCGGAACCGGTACCAGCACCGGCACCGGTTTTGCCGGTGTGTGTGAAAACGCTCTAAGCCTCGGTATTTTCACCTCCGGTTATACTAGGAATAAATTAAGCAATGGTTAGAATATACTTTCGTTCAACGTTAATTGATTATGCAAAAGCACATTCTAAGCATTGGTTAATTTATTCCCAGTATAACCGGAGGTAAAAATACCGGGCCTAAGAAGGTTTATTTCATTTTTTACTTTTCAGTTCCGTATTTCGTCGGTTTAATTTTTCGTTAAACAGTTTTTTAGGATCAGTATTGTCTAATGGGCCTTAAAAGGAATTGGTAGCTCTAGGATTATTTTTGTGATAACTACATTGTAGAAGATTGTGAATTAATATTAAAAAACAAGTACAAAATTATTCACTTACACAAATATACATTCAGTAATCAGAATAAGATTACTTCTAGGTTGTTACAATTTAGTAATCCTACATTAAATCGTTTTTTCAGTTTTTTTCAACTCAGGTGGTTTGTTTTATTTCGTCGGGAATCCTATTGTAGAGCCTGGTTATCATATAACTGAAGGACGACTGAAATGAGGCTATGGAATGGCGAGGAGGGATTAAACGTGATTTGAAACGAATATTCAGTGATGTAAAGTAGAACAAGAAATCAGCAGAGTTGTACCTGCCCTAGCCATTAAATTTTGTTTTATAGGTTGGTATAATGATATAAATTACCAGCATCTGTAAAATCATTAAATTTCATCCAATTCAAGATATGTGTAAAGAACCATTTACTATTATATTGTTTTTACTCAATAGAGGAATTCCTATCATTTAACCATGAATGCATGTTACTCAGCCCAACTACATAACCGTAGGGCAATAAAAATATTTATAATAAAAATTGTATAACAATAAAACCCGCTTAAGTGGCATGTCTAATACAATCCATGTTGTGATTGTTTTGTTGTGTTGTTCCAAAACTTTTAAACATTTGTGTCAAAACTTTTAAACATTTGTAGTTACATATATATGTAATTCTGTCCTGTTCATTTTATTTGTAATGACTAATTTTATTACTTGTAATCTTAACTATTGTTAATTTTAATTTTTGTACTTTGACATGCTACAAACATAATTTTATGTAACGTGGTTAAATAAATAAATTCTATACCATTCTATTGGGTTGAGATAATTATTAAGAAAAATCGCTTGAATATAATTGTGAATTGTTTATTTATATATAATATATGAATTAATTATATATATATATATATATATATATATATATATATAATTATATTATATAATAATATATGATATACCCAATTGATGTATTTATAAAAAGTTCAGTTTCTCGATAAAAGGTATTTATTAACCGACGAAACCAAAAAGAAGGAGGTTCTCTAGTCGACGCGTATATTTTTTTTTATTTTTTTTTTATATATGATCACGCATAACTTTTTACTGAGACGTCCGATTCCGATAATTATTTTTTCAGTGGATAGGGTGTACTTCGAAGTTGGTCCCATTTGAATTTAAAAGGTGAAATCCACTCCTAACCTTGGAACTTTGTATGGGTTCTTCGTTTGGTTATTTATTTTTATTAGATAGGGTATACCTCATAGTTGATCATATTTGGAATTATCCACCCTTACGGGTGGAAAAATAGGGAATAATTGATTTTTCACTTGTGAACATTGGCACACATATGTAGTTGACAGTGACAGATCGCTAATGTCATTATTTTTGTTCTCCTACATCTGTCACAATCATTATATTCTATGAGAGGATAGAATGATATACAAAGTAATGAAATAAACTAACCAGAACAACAAAAATAATTTATATTACAACAAATAATAAAAGTAGATAATCATATTATATACAGGTAATAGTTGAAGTAAGGTGGGTAAGTAAGTATTTTGGAAGTAATCAAAAAACAAGTAGGTAGGAATTAGTAGATTTCAGCCACAAAAAATTGAAAAATAAAAACTTTTTAACAAAAAATTAAACCGACGAAATACGGAACTGAAAAGTAAAAAATAAAATAAACCTTCTTAGTCTCAATAACTAAGCTCCTTGTGTAAGTAACTAATTTTGAGTCGGCGCCAAACGAAGATCATTAAATTACTTCAAAAAAATTATCAGAATATCACCGCGCAACTCGAGGCCATCATTTTACGCCTTATCTAATTCATTTGCTTGTTTGTTTGGCGCCGACTCGAAATTAATGACTTACATCAGTTTAGGAGCTTGGTTATTGAGACTAAGAAGGTTTATTTTATTTTTTACTTTTCAGTTCCGTATTTCGTCGGTTTAATTTTTTGTTAAAAAGTTTTTAAACAAAATTACTCACGAAGATCAGTTCCACTTTCACTGTCGTCATCCAAATTGATAATAAACTTTTCTTTGGCACAACAAGGGCGAAAGTGACCTTGTACAACTTTCAAATCGCCCGCCATAAACTATCGTCGAATAGTGGGATTAAACATGTGCTTCCCATATATGACTTTTCCACCTTTGTAATATGGGAAACACACTTGGCCCAGCTGCTATCAGGAATGTATGCAGTTTCGGTTTGAATAAAAGCTACCACAGTTGAACTTGAAGTTGGAGAAGTATTATTTCTTCGAACTGCTGACTTAAGCTGATGCCATATATGTTCAATTGGGTTAAACCTACAGTGACAAAGAGGAAGTCTCAGCACCATATGTCCCAAGCCTTCAGCCAATGAATCACAAAAATATTTCTTTTTTATCGAATAACTGCATAAAACTTCTAGTAACTGTTTTTTGTGTAGTTTTCCTCATAGTACATTATTTAACATATATTCTTGTATAGTGGCTTTGGTGTCATTTGAACATAGTGCTTTATCTAGTCTTCGACATTATTCATGACGATAATACTTTTGGGTGGAATATTTGGTATGAGTTTATTTTGGAACCAGTCTTCAAATAATTCGGCTGTAGTATCATCATGATAATCGACTAAAGAGTCCTTAATATTCTTTGCCGATAAAGACAACGCATTTGGTATAAAACCATTTTCGGTTCCTGCGTGAATTATCGTAATGCGTTTTCCTTTATTAGACACTACTGTTCTACTATATTCTCTAAATTCGTTTATTGCCAATAAATATTCAAATTTCCATTTCTTAAGGCGCATAGATTCCATTAAGATTGTTCTGCTACTAGTGAGTTTTTTAAATTTAAATCCGTTTTGTAAAAGAGACTTCCTTAAAGTCTCTTTGCAACACTGGATACCAGTTTCATTATTTTTAAGCCGTTGCATTAATATATCTAATGTAGGCACAATTTGCTCTTTATACAAGGCATATATTGTTCTTCGAATTATATCTACATCACAGCCATCTAGTTTCCTTGAACCGCCGGAGTCTTTTCGTTTCTTTCTTTTTAAAATAGGGTTACTTACTATTTTAAACACTGTGGAATACGGTGTTTTTGTTAAAGAAGCACTTTCTTGCACAGCTTGATCCTTGGACATTCCACGTTCCAGAAGGGAAGTAGGAACATTTAATATAATTTGTTTCCCATGAGGATGTATATAACATTTGTCGACTAGTGGTACTACGACCACCAGTTGAGTATGAGCCCATGGATGCCACATTTTTCACGATACAAAAATCGAATAGACACTTTAAAATAGACACAACTGACACAACGGAATATTAGGTAGGTAATGACTAAATGTTGTTTAACTTTCCCCCTTTTATTTCTGAAATTGGAAAGCGGTCAGTTCTCGGAACAGTTGTTTTCCAAATCTGGTAGGTAATTTATTTTGTAACCGTAAATAGACCGTTTGTTTGAAGGTTGTAGACGATGTGGTAACTTGATTACTATCGTTTCGGACGTCCATCGTCTTAATGTATTTAAAAGGTTTTCACGACGTTTCGAATGCTTGTATCTTAAATACATTAAGACGATGGACGTCCGAAACGATAGTAATCAACGTAAATAGACCATTATCGCTATAATCTCGTTAATAGCCCATTATTACTGAAGGTCTGGTGGCCAGGTAAGTAAAGTTTATTATTTACACACATTTAAACATATCCCTGCCAAGGGTTCTAAATCAACCTTACGAGATTTTTTATTAAGAATACATTTAAATACAAAACTGTCAAGAAAAGCGAAAAATAATGGAGAGCCCACTATTATTAAAATGCCAAACTATTTCATGATATATTTTAATCCGTACCTGGGAATCTTTTGAGGGACACACACTTTTATTGCTTATCTATATTTCGAACAATAGGTAATAATGAGGGTCGTCGGCTAATATTGATTTACGACCCTCTTAGATTTCTAGTTCTACTATACGTCTGATCTAAAAGAAATTTGATCACAAAGATATGCCGGTTTCTCCGTTTTGATTATTTGATTTTCCATATTCAGCCACCCACTGTCGTTCAGATGCTGGCTAATGTGATGTATTCTACTGAAACCACAAATAAGTCGAATACATGAATTCTAAACGAGTTGCAGCCGATGTAGACCAGGGTCGATAATTTTTGAAACCAAAAAAAATTACAGTAGGATGAAACCCATTAGAAAAGGAGAGAAATATGATAAAAATGAAAGGAAAAATAAATTACGGTCGATCCGAGTTCGGGAAGTGGGAGGGGGTGAGTTTTTAAGGGTAAAAAATGGTTTATCTTGATTTCCGGCAAAACTACAAGTCCTGTGGAAGAAAGTTAACAGGCAAAGTTGTAGGTAATAAAAAGATCTACAACTTTTATACATTACTATAGTAAATGTTCTCAGAAAATGCAAAAAATTGAAAAAAACTCAAATTCGAAATTTTTTTTTTAATCACCATGTACAATTTCATCAAAAAAATGTGATTGCTGAATTTTTTTTAGTTAAAAAGTTTATTTATTAAATTCGAATTACATTCATGTCATAGAAAATCTCATAAAATATAAATATACATGTAAATCGTACTATTGAATTTAGATACATAATTCTGATTACATTATTCATTATATTTTTTTCAAAAACGTTAATCTTGTTATTTATAAATACCTTATCTGAAATTCTAATCAGTTATTCATTAGTTTTTGTCTCTTTGAAGGCATTTCTTCATCGTTAGATTCGACAAGCCTTTCCAACTCTCGTTGATCGTCGAAATCTTCAAGACCATCATCTTCGTCTCCAATGTTATTTCCAGTCTGCATTGGTTCTTCATCCAGAATTTCATCTGAATCATTTACTTCCTCGTAGATTTTTTCTTCCATATTGGAGCAATTTTCAGAACCATGACAATTAGTGCAAAAGTTTGTGCATTTTAAACCATGTTTTCGGCAGCCACATTTTAAACTGTTACATCCTGTTTCACAGCTGCAGCAAATAGTTTTGAGCAATACTTCCGGAATTAAATCCTTTTCTGTAAATTTGGGCATAATGCCACGTTGGTGTTGCTTCCAGCCCCAATCTGTTGCTGCCAATTCGTTACCCAACCAAGTTTGAAGATGATAATATGCTCTGTAACAATGTTGTTCTGCTGCTCCTTCTGTGGGTGGGAGGTTTGCCAAAATGAAGGATGATTTAATTTTTGCCAATTGATATTTTTGAAACCTTAATTGATTCAGTGTTATTTTTTCTTTTTTACATTTATAAATAGATTTGATTAATTGTAATCCATTTTTTCTCCTAGGTCCGTCCCCACTTCTCTATGAAATACCTTACAATGGGCTAAAATTTACCGTAGGTCACTAAGGTATATAAATTATCTTAAAACAATAATGAATAGGCATCTACAAATATTATTTAAAGAAAATTCTACAACTTTTTCAAAATATTGTAGATGTCTTATTAAATCTTAACTTTATTAACTTATTTGTTTGTTAATTATAGTAGTATATTTCAATTTGCAATTTTTTCGTTTATCAATTTAACATGAAATCTTATTTTTTGATAATTAAAGTGTAAATTTTAATAAATAGCTAAAATTGTACATAATGATTAATTTTTTTTTTTCAAATTTGAGTTTTTTTCAATTTTTTGCATTTTCTGAGAACATTTACTATAGTAATGTATATTTTTTTTACACCATCAGAAAGTAGAGATTTCAACGAACAAAAAGCCTCCCGACTTTTTGGAAAAAGCTGATATTTTGACGCGAGAATTTTCGATTGAAAATTAGGGTGCTTTTTTTATATTAAGTTAAAATAAGGCGAAAAAATAAATATTTTAAATCAAATAAATTACAGTGTATTTGGGACATAATAAGGTAAGTTTTCACCAAATTTCGTAGAAAAAATTTTGTTTTTGAAAAAGATAAAAATAAAAAACCAAAAACTTGGTTATTTGAATTTTTCACCTGAATTTTGAGGTTATGTGAAAAAATTGTGTATACAAAAGTTGTAGATCTTTTTATTACCTACAACTTTGCCATGCAACTTTTTTTCCATAGGACTTGTAGTTTTGCCGGAAATAAAGATAAACCATTTTTTACCCTTAAAAACTCACCCCCTCCCACTTCCCGAACTCGGATCGACCGTAATTTATTTTTCCTTTCATTTTCATCATATTCCCCTCCTTTTCTAATGGGTTTCATCCTACTGTAATTTTTTTCATTTTTTACCATTTTTGAAGGCTTCGGCCCTGGTCTAATGGAAGATCGACAATATAAACAAACATGTCAACACCCCTTAATAAGACAGGGCCATATTAGGAATCACAGGATTGAAGTTATTGGACATAAAATTGATATTTTCCATCGAATTAATATTTGAACGATTAATGAATGAGTGATCATATCCTATATGTTTATATATCTTTTATTATACAGTGTCTGCGAAAGTTTGCATTATATTGTGAAAATATCACTGTTCGTGACAGTTGGTCCTTTCATTTAAAATGAAAATATACAAGTCCAAGTCCTTGAAGTCTCCTAAAATGTTTCTCGTTCGGTATCAAAATTTGATATTAAATTCAGATCATCCCAGACATTCGGTAGGGATATAATTTAAAAAAACATGTAGATTTCTTCTTATGGCATTCGAAGTCGTTCACCATATCGATAACTGGTTTTCTTATACTCCCATTAGGTCAGCAGTACCAGCTTGGTATTTTCGATTTTTTTCTGGTCATAATTTTAGGCTAATTATGCTAAATTAATAACCTAATTAAACAATTTTTGCTCATTAGTTCACGGAGAAATCTTGACTTGATGTTAAGCTGACAGAAGCAAATACAAATTGGGATGTTTTTACCATAAATCCAACCAAGCCATATTGAAGGTTTATTTTAGGGTCACATTTACACCCGATTTTCCTAGTATTTTGAATAACTGGGTTCTGCTGGCTTTACCGAAATATTAGATAATCAACACATTAAAACGAATTTACTTCAACCATTGTTTAAGTCTATTTTCAAGCTCCAATCTGAAGATGCCTTCAGAGAAACAATTAACCGTATTGAAAAAAAATGCTCATGATTGGAAGAAGATACCGGCTTTTTTGTAATGCGTCGAGCTCCAAACTCATTATCATCATTTAGCTTGAAACAATCAAATGTATGTTACGTAAAAAATCATTCGGATTCACTTTTCGGCTCGAAAATCGGGAGACTTTATCTGAAAACAATCTTTTTCAACAATTACAAATCACCTAAGCTTTCATTTTTTATATCATATTGGAATCAACCTGAAATCACCGCATATTTTTCCAATTCAAAAATTAGCAACAATTTCTCCTTCATTTACGGGTTCAATGGAATGTGGTTCATGTTTCAATTCAAAAAGTTGGTGGAGATTTTAGCAAATTGTACCGGATTGGAAAATTTTACGATTATTTGAGATTTTGAGTGAAAATCACAAATTCTTTTGACGAAAGTGGCTTTAAAATCGTTGATAATAATATCCCTGAAAGAATTTTATAGTGGTTCTCATGAATAGGTATATTTGGCGGAAGACAGCAAGGTAAATATCACTAGTTTACACGATTTTTTACCCAAAGTAGAAACCAATGTGGATTGGTAGCGTAATCAGCCCCTAGTTGGATACTGAAGAAAAAATAGGACGTAAATGTTTTCAAATATACATATTTGTTTAATTTTCTATTTTTACATGACTTAAAAAAATTAAAAATGACTGTCTTATGTATGTGTTAAGATCAGTTTTACTCAAGGGAGACCAGATGTAATCAATCGGCTAACATATTTTTATCCCAAAAACCTTGGTACCTCTCTTCAAACGACTTTAAATTTTGATGAAAATTCCACACCAGTAATTTTTAACCAATCAAATTGGGTTTTTCTCTTGAGTACCCAACAGCGAATTAAATCGGAAATTTTTTGTCGTTTTAGTGACAGAATAATATTTTCTTACAATACTGGATTTTCTTTCTTTATTTAATTTTGATACATTTCAATTACATAGTTAAAATGTTTTCTATATTCTTCGAACACCTCCTTTCTTCTTAAAGGCGAAAAAGCTGGACTTTGAATTGAATGAATTAAATATCTCGGTACATTTTAGGTTAAGGTTTTACCTAGTTGCCATTGTAACTAAACAATTAAGTCAATCAAAACATTATATGTTTTGCAAGTGTCTTGTCGAAGAAAAAAAAATGGCATTGTGGAGAGTCAAAAAATAAATTCTAAAATTATTTAATTCTCAAACACAATCTGGTGTGAAATTTTCTTACCGAATACCACACGAGGTTTAAATTTCCGGAAATAATTTAACCTCTAGTGGTATTACAAGTGAAAACATTCACCATGTTCATCACTTACGCTTCCCAGGTTATCAGGGAAAAATCTAGAATAACCTAGATAAACCATGAAGGAAATTATTTGTTCTTTTTTAGTGAATTTGTATGAAAGCTTGTCTTTAAAAATGTATTTTTATAATTTTTATTTTTAACCTGTTTTCTTCGTTTATTTATTTTTTAGTATTTATGATGTTAAATAATTAGTTTAGTAATTTCTATCTGATTTATTTTTTAATTTTGGCAAAAAATCATAATCTCCGACCCCGGAAACCCCCTTCACCGGGTGAGACAGGATATCGGGCCACCCCTGTAACTTCTGCATTCGTGAACTGATTTTTCTGAAATTCGGTACAGTTATATAAGTAACCATTTCGGATTTGATCACATTACAATCCAATATGGCGGACTCCCGGTTTTTCTGCAAATTCCAGCAACTTTGTTTTTTCAAACAGAACACCCTGTATATTTTTACATATTCAAGTTCAACAGGTCAAAACAAGTCCAAACCTTATGTCAAATTTCATTATTTTGAAAACAATTGAAATTAAAATTGTTTTTTATTTTACCTCGTGGATAAATGAGATTTGGTCAAGGCTATTCACAATGAGTCGCACATAACAGAGAAACATATTTTTTTCTGAAAAATTATTTTTTGTGTCATTTATTGATGAATTAATTCAGTCACATCACATTTTGATCAAAAATTTTTTTTTTTTCAAATGAAACCCCTATGGGCCACCTACCTGTCTCTCTAGAACATTCATTAAGGAAAAAAATGACATATCATTTTTTTTTGGTTAAAAAAAAAAAAAAAAAAAAAAAAAAAATTTCAGAAAAAATTAAGTTTTTCTGTTATTTGCGACTCATTGTGAATCCAAATCTCATTTATCCACGAGGTAAAATAAAAAAACAATTTTAATTTCAATTGTTTCAAAAAAATGACATTTGACATAAGGTTTGGACTTGTTTTGACCTGTTGAACTTGAATATGTAAAAATATACATGGTTATCCATTTGAAAAAACAAAGTGACTGGCATTTCCAGAAAAACCGGAAGTTCGCCATTTTGGATTGTAATGTGATCAAATCCGAAATGGTTGCTTATATAACTGTACCAGATTCCAAAAAAATCCGTTCACGAATGCAGAAGTTACAGGGGTGGCCCGATATCCTGTGTCACCCGGTATACCAATTTTGAATAGAATCGGACCATAATCACGAAAATTGTCCGCCATAATGGAGCCGCCATTTTGTTTTTTTTTCCTAACAAAAATTTCATAATGCATTGTCACCGGAATCATGTACACTTGCCAAATTTCAAATCAATAGGACGATTAGAAGTGGGTCAAATTTAGCTTGCAAGATTTGATTACAGACAGACAGACATACATGGACAGGTGAAACTAAAAATAAAGCTTGTAAAAAAATCCCACACCAATTTTGAATAGAATCAAACCATAATCACAAAACTCGCCGCTATTTTGGAGCCGCCATGTTGAATTTTTACAAAAAAATCATAATCTCTGACCCCGAAAACCCCTAGATACCAATTTTGAAAAGAATCACAAACATTGTCCGCCATATTGGAGCCGCCATTTTGTTTGATTTTTTTTATAACAAAATATCCATAATCATAATCATCGGACGATTAGAAGTGGGTCAAATTTAACTTGCAAGATTTGATTAGAGACAGACAGACACACAGACAGATAGACAGACACCGGTACAGGTGAAACTAAATAAAAGCTTGTAATGAAGACCTGTGTATATCTGGTACCAATAGATGCTTGGATCTGGTTTCGTATTCATGAATGTTTTGATTACTATATATTTCGTAAATATGTATTACCGCTGAGGTAAGTATTTTCAAATGCTAGCCTACATGAATCTCGACATGCAAGTTTGGCTATAATCCTAACCTCATATTTTTGTAATAGAAATACCCTTTCTATGTTGGTTGACATCCCTAGTTAAGTATACAATAGCGCAAGTGGCAATGATAACTAGTCAGATGTATTTGTTTACTGCACTGTTTTGCCTATAGTATAGGTCCGAGTATTGATCCCTGCAGCACACCAATTGTCAGCGTACTTCCATTATCTCAGTACACTTCTGGAATTCATGGAAATTATTTTTTCTCAAGTTCCGAAATTATTAACAAACAACCTTCTTCAGCGTACATCTTTCACAAGAACGTTTACGAGAGAGTTTTTCAAACATAAATATTTTCGAGAAGGGGACATTTAAAAAAAAATCTAAAGGCGTTTTAACTCTTATTTCGGTTCAAACTGATCGTGTTTAAATATTGAATTTCTTGACGGATAGTATAACATGAAAGACTTGTAAGTACATCTGTACTACATATGTATATTTTGTACTCCTTGCTATTTCAACTCTTGACACTCTTCCTCTTTTGTCAACTGGTTAGAGAGATAAAAAATTATACTTGACTTGAAATTAAGTACCAGGCGCGTGCTTTCGTCCATTAATGTACCTGTTCAATTGCATTATGGAACATTTTTCGACTTTTCACAGGTTTAAAGTGAGCTCGTTGAAAAATGAAGAACAACTTTAATGTAAATTTAACGGTAGTCTATCTGTGGGCACTTCAAAGTGCGTTTTATCGACAAATAACCTCACTCGCTCTCATTCGCTAAGCACAAGTTATTATCTAATAAAATTTAAATGCCAGGAGCACGAGTTGTTTGAGCAAATTAAACAAGGAGACGAGAGAGAGGACAGACAATGTTTGACAAATAGTCACCGCGGCATCGGTTGATTCAAATTCTTGTACTCGAATTATGGGAAGCAATTTTTAATAGCAGTAACACATAGATAAATAACATTTATCTGACATTCGATCTATGCGTTACTCGTTTGTTTTGTAGAATAAACGGTATGCGGTATTGCTTAATCATTTATGATATTGAAGTATCGCGTCTCAATTCTACCTATAGTCACTGTTCATCTTATCACATTTGGATCACATGTATCGTTGTTCCTTATTAATTTCAGTAAATTAATGTACAACATTAACTTTTAATAGAAAAAAAGGCTATACATTTGATTTTAATAGCACACATCAGTGTGCTCCTTTATTTGAACTCTTTTTAACCGACGAAACCACGCATAACTTTTTACTGAGACGTCCGATTCCGATAAATCTTTTTTCAGTGAATAGGCTGTACTTCGAAGTTGGTCCCATTTGAATTTAAAAGATGAAATCCACCCCTAAGGGTAGCAAAATGAAGGATATTGATCACTCACCCTCTGAATTCTGGTCCGTTAACCGATTCTATCAGGCATAACTTTGTACTGGGTTCTTCGATTTGGATTATTCTTTTTTTATTAGATAGGGTATACCTCATAGTTGATCATATTCGTATTTCGAATGGAATTATCCACCCTTACGGGTAGAAAAATAGGGGATATTTGATTTTTCACTTGTGAACATTGGCACACATATGTAGTTGACAATGACAGATCGCTATTGTCATTATTTTTGTTCTCCTACATCCGTCACAATCATTATATTCTATGAGAGGATGGAATGATATACAAAGTCATGTAATAAATTAACCAGTACAACAAAAATAATTTATATTACAACAAATAGTAAAGTAGATAATCATATTATTTAACTGGTAATAGTTGAAGTAAGTATTTTGGAAGTAATAAAAAAAAGTAGGTAGTAAATAGTAGATTTCAACCACAAAAAATTGAAAAATAAAAACTGTTTAACAAAAAATTAAACCTATGAAATACGGAACTGAAACGTAAAAAATAAAATAAACCTTCTTAGTCTCAATAACTAAGCTCCTAAACTAATGTGAGTAACTAATTTTGAGTCGGCGCCAAACGTACAATCAACGAACATCATTAAATTACTTAAAAAAATATCAGAATGTCACCCGCAACTCGATGCCATCATTTTACGCCTTACCTAATTCATTTGCTTGTTTGTTTGGCGCCGACTCAAAATAAGTTACTTACATTAGTTTAGGAGCTTAGTTATTGAGACTAAGAAGGTTTATTTTATTTTTTACTTTTCAGTTCCGTATTTCGTCGGTTTAATTTTTTTTTTTTAAGTTTTTTTAAATCTGCAGCGTCTAAGGAAGTTAGTAGGTATACCTTACGATATCTGAAAGCCTTAATAATAATTCTCAATTGGTACTTTATTTTGGAAACGATTGATCATTCCACTACCAATAGCCAAATAGCATGATTTCTACCTTTTCTCATTTTTTATACAAATATTGCTTGTCAGTGTTTCAAATACCTATATCATTTAGACAAACAAGCCATCTGGCAACAAAGAGAGTACTCTCTTTGATCTGGCAGCACATAATATGAAAATGTACTTTGAAATACACACACATACGGAAAATGAATGATAATGCAAAATATACTGCAAAACGGATCCGTTTCTTCACGTGTAAAATATTCATCAAATATTAGCTTTTTCACTTTATTTGTTCTTTTCAGTATTTTAACTTTTCAATAATTCTCGCCTACTTATATTTAACCTTTTTTTAACTCGATTTTTATTAGCTTCACTTGTAACTAAAAAACAATGTAATCAAATCTTGGAACTCAATTTAAAGTTTTCTTATGATATTTCTAGCGTTTAGAATAGCAGTGTCACTCGTCATGTATAGAAAACTCAGTTTTTCCCTCCAAATGAAAGGTCGCACATGTAATACCTTTACCAAAAGTGGACATAGTGAATGAACTGGAAGATTTGAGACCAATAAGTATCCTTCCCGTCATCTCAAAAATCCTGGAAAGAATCATGAAAAATCAGTTGGTTGAGTACCTGGAGAAAAACGCTGTCCTACCGGATACACAATCTGGTTTCAGGAAGGGTCACAGTTGTGCCACATACTTACTTAACGTAACAGATAAAATCATTAAAGCCACACATTATAGATTACTTACAATAGTGGTACTATTAGATTACTCTCGATCACAATGTTTTAATATGCATCTTGACGTACATAGGACTCTCTGAAAATTCGGAAATCTTTTTGTCTAATTACCTTAGTGGTAGACAACAGCGTGTTATCTTGAAAAATGATATTTCAAGCTAGAGGGCATTGACCTGTGGTGTTCCACAGGGTTCAATACTTGGTCCCATTTTATATGCCATTTATACTGCATACTTCCATAACTTTATTGACAACTGTCATCTACAAATGTATGCCGATGACACACAGGTCCTATATTCATTCCTCCCATCAGATATGCTGAACAGCTGTCGAATAATCAATAGGGAATTGAACATCATTCACAAAATCTCCCGTGATCATTACCTGGCTCTGGATCCTAACAAATAAACAGCTTTGCTCTTCGGTAATAACAAGGCCAGAGCGACATTTATTGCGAATATGCACATTTCTTTTAATAATGTCCCAATAAACTTCGCCGACGTGGCAAAAAACTTGGGATTGTGGACCGGTTCCATCTTGAAATTCCAAAAGCATGTTTCAGAATGTATAAAGAAATCAATCTGGAAACTTATACTCCTATATAACTCACGTTCCTTGTTGAATATCCATCTTAGAAAAATGTTTTGTAAATCTTTAGTACTGTCTACTTTCAATCATTGTGACACTGTTTACGACCCCTGTCCAACAGCATTCGATGCAAAGAGGATACAAAAAATTCAAAATCATTGTTTGCGATTCATCTATAGCGTGAGGAAGCGAACACCTATTCGACATAAGCTCATGGAAGATGGTTGGCTAGATATGAAATCTCTCCGTAAACTTCACTGTGCCACTTTATACCACAAAATTATCTTCTCAAAACAGCCTTCTTATTTATACCGCAAAATTGTTTTCCGTTCGGATGTCCACAACATGAACATACGAACGAAGGGTATTATAACCCCACCTATTCATAAAACAAGCATGTTTGAAAGAAGTTTCTCACATAATATATCTGCTGTCTTCAACTCCATACCGAGCCCTATCAAAGACAAATCTGTTTCTATTTTTCATGAAGCCTATAGAAAATTGCTATTGTCACTTCAATAGGATTTTATTTTCTGTGTCCACCTTCTTTTCAGTTTTTAGTCTTTGATAATCATTTCTAACCACATGTATATATGAGTGTATTCACGTTTACATTTCTACTCCACCTTTATCACTCTCATTTTATTTTATTTTATTATTTTTGTCTTTTAATTATGCTAAGATTAGGTTAAGTTTGGTTAAGTGGAAGACCATCACCTTGCGCCCAGCAAGAGATGAACTTCGCCATTTCAGTATATCTTTTCAACTTGAAAAGGGAAACATTCTCAATTGAATATTGATAGAAATATTTTTCTGTGAATTGAAAAATCCACGATTAAAATGAAGTTATTTTTTGTGAATGGATGGAAGATAGTGACTAAGGTTTATCTTTCAGTCGCAGATGATTCCACATCTGATTTTATGAACATCCTGTTTATATTTTCAACAAATCAACCTTTTCAACTGTACTGAATAAAGATTATTATTATTATTCGTGATCATAATCCTTGAGTAAGCATTGTCTCATAGTTATTAGGAAATAATCTAACCTCCTTTGTGGAGTCTGAATATTTGTTTTCAACTTTTTGGAATGATCCACCGTATTGTAAAATTATTCCAGTAATCGCTTCTTTCCTAGTTGATATTTGTTGATTATGGTGATCAATTCGACCATCACTCAGTACGTGAGTTCTCGTGCTAGGCACACGTTATTTTATCGTTATATTTGTATCGATAAAATTATCGAACAGCAAAGTACTCGTATAAATAATTGAATTATATCGACAAAAACATACCTCCCTGGGTATTACTGTTAATCAAACTCCTATTTGAATGTAAATATCACCGGAAATCTGATTATATTAATATTCATTCTAAATTGAAATGTTGGTGTAATGCCTTATTAAAGCTTTTTTCTCGAAAGCATCAACAGTTTATTATTTACGAGCATGTTATTTCAGTTTCCTCTTTTTGTCGCACTTGTTACACATACTCGTTATTTATGGTGTGTAATTAAATATCTAAGCTCTGATCTATAACTTAAAAGAGGTAATCATATTGTCGGTGGATTTTTTTCATAATCTCTGAACACGGGCGTGCCCGAAGGATAAAAGCTTTCAGAAAAAAAAAGATATTTCCTTCCCGAGATATATTTCTATGTATCTGGCAGTGTCGAAAGAAACTTATTTTTATGGTTTAAATAAAAGTGGGCAGTTCTACTCAGAAGCGTAACTAAATGGTGGTCTATGATGAGGTGGTTCTTCATATAATCAAGATTGAACTTCCTTACAGATGAGTTGTTCAATCTCAGATTATATGCTTCCATAGTTATGTCTAGTGTTAGTCTCATTCAGTTACTTACATGGTCTATTTAGAAACGTATCTAGAGATTTATTTTCTTTATATTCATGTAGGTTTTTATTTCTTTGTCTAGGAGAATGATATTCCCAGGGGTGAATGAACAAGTTTATTCAAAATAAACTGTGAATCATTCACTATTTTGACGTTGACGCGCTATTTCAAGAAAGTAGAAGTTTTCTTGGGAATATCAATTTGGAAAAGAGACGAAAAGACGTAGTATTGAGAGTCGAGCCGCGACGGATATACAAACATTCCAAGAAACCAGAAGGGTTCAAACTTATTAAATAGGTACCAGAATATGGTGACGTACAAACTTCAGTACGCTGTCAGTGTTCATGTTGATTCACAGTTTATTTTGAATAAACTTGTTCATTCACCCCTGGGAATATCATTCTCCTAGACAAAGAAATAAAAACCTACATTCATTTGAAGCCTATAACTAGTTCAATTTAAATATTTCCCAAAGTGAGTTCATCAAGCATTTTTTTTATTTCAGGTATTCAAACGCCTGTATGCGCCGTTTCTGCAGCGAAGTATATGACTGAAGATGGTTGGGTCGATCTACGAAATCCAGTCGATTCTGATGTGCCTTTCAGGCTTGTCAGTGATGAAGGAAGGGCTTTTCTACAGGTGAGAAATTGTTCCAATAGTCCCAAAATCGTAGTTAAGATTTTTCGTTCATTGGTGCATACTTAGAATTTGGCACAATGTTTTGATAGGTATATGCCCCAAGAAATATAATTCGGAGAACTATTTCTGGACTCAATAATTTTGATCTTCATTCTTTTGTTCAAGCAAATTGACATGAATATTGTCGACACAGCTTTCTTCGTCTGAAATAATTATATATTTCTTTCGAGAAAAAACTTAATGTTTCATAATCGTCGACAAACTGAACGTACCAGATCCCGATCCTCCCGTTTACGTATATAGAAAGGAACGTAGTTCTACGAGCCTTGCTTTATAGAAAGTAATAACGTTATAAAAATTGCTCAAACGATTCTTAATACTTTTAATGGTGCATTAAGAGATCCTCTGACACTCTAATGTGTATTTATGTATAGGTTATAGATTATCATGAACATTTTTTCCATAATTATCGACTATCATCAGAAGAATCTGTTCCCAGAATGTTATTAAGCAATTTCACTCAATACAGCTTTTTGCAGCGCAAGTATTATCACCTACAGACTCATTCGATTTCTGATGGACATATATGTATCAGATATATTCTTTGTATCCGATTTAAAACAGTGTGTATTCCATTTATTTATTTAGGGGGTGAGTGAGAATAAAAGCATCCTACACAATCACACCGATTTTAATGGATTTTCTTGTATAGCAACCCTGCAGTCTCAGTTGAGGTTCATAGCGTTATCTGTCTTATTATACAGGGTGTAATCTAACCTCTTTTTCACCCTCGAATAACGAGTGTTTAATGCCATTTTATATTTTATGTTAAATTCGACAAAATTTTGGGTAGTGCCTTCCGCCTAATTTCAGGTGACCTGAGGAAAACTTCGGCAATTGCCGAATGCAATAATCATTTAACTCGACATTTGAATAAGGTAGAATGTTGAACTGATTGTGTAGTAAATGTACACATTGCAGGCTGCAGATATTCAATTTCAATGTGAAAAAAATATCTAACATTATATCCAAACTGGTGATAAAGTCAGAACTAGTTGACTTCATACTCTACTTTGAGGCACTTATCATAATTATCACAGTCACTTGTAAGAAACAAACAACGCAAACAGCATTGAAGAGGGAAACATTCGCAATTGAATATTGTTTTGAAAAATAATATCACGCCCATTGTAGTGATTCAGACATTCAGAACACGTGAACTGAATAGGTACTGTTGCCAAGCAAGATTCTCGCATGCACGGTTTATAAAGCTGTCTACGAAAGAAAGTTTGTTAGATTCGACTAGTGTTTTCTGATTAGCCGGTGAATGAAAGATCTCAGTCAATCAATCAAAATATACTTCATTGTCCAAAGAATTAGAATCTCATTGACAAAGAATAGTGTTAGATCATAATTGTTATCATTATAATTGTTATCATTATAATTATTATCATTATAGTTATTACAGAGGAGTTAGCTTTAAAATAACAATAAAGTCAATAAATAAACAGTACATACACCTAATATAAAAATATAAAAAAAATGGATAAATCACTAACTGTGAATCAATGGTGGCTCAAAGTATATAAGATAAAAGTATATAATATCGTATATTTAAATGTAAAAAACACAAATCGTCAAAAAAATACAAAACAAAACTCCTAACAAAAACAAATAAGACAAGTTAAAATTAATTAAAAAGTTGAATTTCATATATCTATTAAATAGTAAGATCACAAAACACCTAAAATTATATAAAAAGTTGAGTTCCTTTTATCTATAAAATAGAACGATCGTTGAAGAATTTCTCTGAACTATAATAGGGTATATCTTAAGATCTTAATTAAAAACTAATCAGAAAACAGTACGCGATGTACAAGCGAATTAATTTGAACATTATTGTCTTTGTCTTTTAAAAAATTTGCCATTCAATCAAAAAATATTTTATATTAATATATCTGGTACGAAAACGCCCGCACAGATTGGCGACTCCAGAATCCAACCAGAATTGAAATTTACTACTTACTTCATTCATAAATGCGACGAGTGATTTATTTTGTCTTTTACTCTTCAAAATACGCACGGAAAAGCTCGGTTTTCAGTTTTAAAAGACAAAGACAATATGTTCAAATTATTTCTCCTGCACATCGCGTACTGTTTTCTGATTGGTTGCTAATTAGGATCTTTCATTCACCAGCCAATCAGAAAACACTAGTAGAATCTAACAAACTTTCGTTCGTAGACAGCTTTGTAAACCGTGCAGCTCAGCAACAGCAAACGTGTTCTAAATGTCTAAATCACTACAATGATCGTGATATTATTTTTCAAAACAATATTCAATTGCGAATGTTTTCCTTTTCAATAATGTTTTTGTCGTTTTTTCTTACATGTGACTGTGATAATTATGATAAATGCATCAAAGCAGATTATGAAGTCAACTAGTTCTGACTTTAGCGCCAGTTTGGATAAACAAGGTTAGTTGTTTTCTTCACTTTGAAATTGAATATCTATCTCAGGCAGCCTGCAATGTATATATTTACCACACAATCAGTTCAACATTTCTACATTATTCAAATGTCGAGTTGAATGTTTATGGCATTCGGCAATTGCCAAAGTTTTCCTCTAAGTAGGTCACCTGAAATTAAGCGGGTGGCGCTACCCAAAATTTTGTGGAATTTTACAAAGAACAAAACACGTTTACAATTATTTTTTTCTGATTTTTAACCATGTAATTTGTTATAAAGTGGCTTATACACTCGTCATTCACGGGTGTGCAAGAGGTTAGTTTACATCCTGTATATGTGCGGAGTGAGGCATATAAAACCGAAATGACTGACAGTTGTATTCTTCCGAATTATATTTTGTCAAAATCTGACTAGCAATAAAAAAACATAGGGTGATAAAATATCAACAATTCACAACATTAGTATAGGGTGATTATATATCAACTATTCACAGCATTATCAGCCCAGGCAAGGTTTTTAGCCTACTTCTTCAATGAAATATATGGGATGAATTATAGAAAGACCGTTAAACTCTTTTTATTGAAATATAGATACTGAACATAACTGAAAAAAAAGTCTTATATTAATAACAACCAATACGAGTACCTATAGGTACAAATATTATTTTAGATCTATGACTGATATAGCTATAATTTTTTTAAATAATTTGTAGCTCCATAAAATATTCTACTCTATTCAGAGTACCTTTGTTTTTATCATTTTTTCCTGTCATCCGTGCGGCTTTTTGATTCCGATGATAGTAATAACGAACGTTCCCACAGGCTCGATAATAATAATAATAATAATAATAATTTATTGAATCCTTTAAGATCAAATACATGATATAGGATACGTCAAGAACACAAAAAGGTAGACAAATAATCAAAATACCAAAATACAAAATATAAATGTCACATATACACAGATAGAACTAACATTTTATCTGGAATTTAAAACAAATCAAATGTAAAATATAAATGTCATATATACACAGACAGAACTAACATTTTATTTCGAGTTAAAAAATTCAGAAATGCTGTAGAAACAGTTTTCTAACAGATATTTCTTCAATTTCGATTTGAACATATTTTTGTTTTGAATTTTCCTTAGATCAGTTGGAAGATTGTTGAAAAATGTAATTCCTGTATATGACGGACTGTTTTTAAAGAATGATGTGTTATGAGTTGGGATCCTGATGAGATCTCCGTTTCTAGTGGAATAGTTATGATGTTGGGAAACAGTGTCGTACATATGTTTCTGTTTCAGAAATAACATTATACATTTAAAAATATATATACATGGATATGTTAAGATATTGAATCTTTTAAAATATTCTCTACACGAATCTCTAATCTTTAGATTGAAAATGAGTCTGATGACTCTTTTCTGTAGAATAAATATTCTGTTGGAGTTGCTGGAGCTGCCCCAGATGTTGATATTACAGGAGATGTGGGAGTAGATTATGGCATAATAAATATTGATCAATTGAGTTATATCAAAAATATTTTTCAGTTGTAGAATGGCATAATAACCACTATTTAACTTTTTACAAACAGCATTTATATTTGCTTCCCATCTCATATCACTATCTACGAAAGTTCCGAGAAATTTAGTATTTTCAGAGAGATTAATCACATCATCCATCACTCTTACTTGAAAATTTGTTACAATTTTTGATCTGCGATAGAACTGCATACACACTGTTTTGTCTGAGTTCACAATTAAAGAATTTTTTCACACCAGGTTGTGAATTCCTTTGACAATATATTCAATTTACCTTGAGTTCCTCGGACTGTCAGCATCAGCAGCCAAAGTTGAATCATCAGCATAGAGAACTATACATTGTGTGCTTATATGAAGTGGTAGATCGTTTATGAATAATAAAAAATCAGTGGACCTAAGATGGAACCCTGAGGAACTTCCAGGTCCATAGAATAGAAATCAGACCTATGCTCTTCAATTTTGACAGATATTTTCTAAGACGCATGTATGAGACTAACCACTGACAGAAAATTACCACGAAATCCTAAAGAGTAGAGTTTGCTTTCGATAATGTTTAGGTCAATGGTATCGAATGCTTCGATAGATCGAAAAAGAGTGCTCCAACATATTTTCCTTTATCTATAGAATTGTAAATATATTCAAAAAGTTGTAGGAAGCACTTTCAATCGACTTTTCTGGACAAAACCATGTTGGTACTTTGATAGAATTTCAATCTGGTTAAGAATACATACATTTTGTTGTAGTCACCTCTTTCAATAGCTTTACCTATCACATTCTGTACTGTTATTGGTTTGGAAATTACTCATGATATATGTATCACCCTTTATGGAAATAGGAGTTCACTAAACCCTGTTTTTATGTAATTTGTAAATTCTCCTGACTCTTTTGATCGATTTATAATATAAGCTAAAGGTTCATCGATTTACACAGCTTATACTCTTAATGATTTTGGTGGATATACAGTCTATTCCAACTGAGTTAGAATTTTCAGTGAACCTATTGCATCTAGGACATCACAGCCCAAAACTGGGAAAAAATAGAATGTATTAGTTTTATACATTGAAGTAAAATCGTTGAATACTTTCGAGCCGAAGTGTTGCTCTATGGAATTTTTTGCATTGTTTGAGAAAAGGCGCCGAAAGCGTTTGCAATGACTTTCTTGTTCTCAACTATTTCATTTTCTACTTTTATTTGAATATTTGATGTAAATCTTGAATTTCCTATTTTTCTCTGACTATATTCCATATTTGTTTTGTTTCTGGTGATGACCTGTTTCTTCAATTTTTTTTGTAAAATGCGCTTTTGTATTTTGAATTGTTCGTAGATAGACTTTTTAGATTCCTTGTAGATTTCAGTTACATGGCTATCATTTGAGTTCCTCATCACCCAGAATAATTCTTTCAATTCTTTACTCATAGAAATAATATCTTTGTTCACCCACTGGTGTGTATTTGAGTTTCTGTTACATTTTTTTACAACTGTTTGACATGATAAGTCAATAAAATACTGAAGAGTATTTAGGAAAGTCTCATATATTATATGAATATTTTCAGAGCATTCGACAACTAACCAAAAGGTTTCTTTTTCTAGGAAGGATTGTAAAATGCCAAGATTCTCGTCACTTGTATTTCGGAAGGATACGGTTTCATGGTTAAACCTGTGTTCATTTATGGGGTTCATCTCCAGAATCAATTCGAATATGATACCAAAATGATCAGCAATATTCATGTTTTTAACTGTTTCAATATATTTCGAATTGCATATATTCGTGAAAAAATAGTCAATTTTACTCTCACTCGATTTGCCATTTACATTTGTAAAGACCCTCGTAGGTTCAAAATTTTGTATGTTTAGTTTATAGCTACTGAGGAGATCGGTGAGGAGTGATTTATTATTTGATTCACATAAAAAGTTTATGTTTATGTCACCACAAACAATTATATTTTTGAATTTTTCATTACAATAGTCCAATGCGACAGAGAATCCATTTATAAATGTATTATTGTTTGATTTCTTTGAATTCCCTTATTCCAAAACGGGGATATTTGAAAAACTACTGGAAATCCATCGATAATATGTTCGTTCCATTCATTTATTTTGCAATAAATCAGAAACGCTCGTGATTCATAACTGCTAGTTTTTTGCAGATCTTTGCACTGCTCATACACAAGAATGATGTTGTTAACATATTGCTCAATTATAAATTTTAATAGACGACGTCAATCTGGCATCCGTGATTGATAACACTCGTAGTTTGTACATCCTAAAAACTCTCGCGAGTTTTTCTGGAGTACAAGATTGGTTTTCCAAATAGGCAATAAAATAGAAGTTTGAAACGTTTCAGTAGGATGCTTTCTACATGTGAATCAGTTTCTTCCGTGATTTTCGTTCTCGCTTTCAATAGGCAACTTGAAGGAATTCCGAATGACGATAAATTCTCGTGACGGTCAATGGTATCTTCCTCATTTTTTCTCTGCGAGCCTACATACATGACTAGATCGAGGAGCACAGAGAGTTCCAATGACTATGCCTGGTTCAGTATTAAAAAATAAAATAATAAAAAAAAACTTTTTGAAGACAAGCTTTTATTCAAATAAGCTAAAAAATTAAAAATAATTGCTTTGGATGTGTGACGTACGTTATTTCGTGAGTTATAGGTTCAAGAGCGTAACATTTTCAGTTCGAATACAAAAGCGTCAAGCTTTTGAATCTATAACTCACGGAATAACCTTCGTCACATCCAAAGCAATTATTTTTTACTTTCTAGCTTATTTGAATAAAAGCTTGTCTTTAAAAAGATTTTTTATTATTTATTTTATTTTTTGCTTTTTAGTAAGTACGCCTTGATGTATGCATTTTTGTTGAAGCTTCGGTATTATGAGCCCTTTTTTCTGAGCTATTTATTTCTTCAATGAGGAGACCATTTAAATAACTCGTTTGCCATCCTGGAGCTGCTATTTTCAATTTATAAATTTTGACAAAAAATCAATAATCTTCGACTAAATTCATAACCTTCTACCCCAAAAACCCCGACATACCAATTTTGAATGGAAAAGAACCATAATCACAAAACTCGTCCACCATCTTGGAGCCGCCATCTTGGATTTATGAATTTTGGCCAAAAACTGATCCTATTATTTTATTATTTTTGGAAAATCTAATGCTTGTAGAATTTTTCAATATTTTAATGTTATAACACTTCCTTGTCTCTTCATTTTCGAAATGTGTGTTTATGTTTAAAAAAATAAATAATTTTTCGTATATAAATTCTGATATCCATGGATATCAACATCAAGGCACCACTTTCATGTTCATTTTGCCGAAAGGAAAATAATGTCAAGTGCTCATGATCATTTTTAACTTTTTAATAATCTTCCAGACAAACTAAGGATTTTTTGTTTTTTTATTCCTTTATTGTAGAGAACGTTAAAGGTACATCCTATATCCTTGAAATTATCATACAGAGCATGATATTACAATACTAAAAAAAAGATAAGGCACTGACAACTAAGTTTACTAAACTATAAAAAGTAAAAAACACAGTTACATAAAACCAGTATATAGTAGGATATTAATCAGTGGATTCTTTCATTTAGTAGGTGTTATTTCAAACAATACTTGAATTTTTCAGATTGGAGGGATTTAAAATTCATTGGGAGTTCATTGTAATAATCAAACCCATTCACTATTATTGAGTTTTCGCCAAATTTTGTCCTAATTCGTGGAACAATTGTGTCATTTTTATGTCTTGTATCATGATGTGTATCAAAGTTCTACTATTGAGCAAAGTATTAGTGTGTTTGGATTTGTTAATAGCGTGATGAATGAAAATGCAAGATTGATACTGCTTAAGGGCATTATTTTGAAAGAGTTATACAAGGAACTTGTGTGGAATATTCTTGGTAAAGAGTTGATAACTTTGATAGTTTTATTTTGGAGTACTCTCAATGGTTTGTGGCTCAATGGCTTGTGGCTCAGTGGCACGAGCGTTGGTCTTGTGTTCCCCTGAGGGTTGGTCAAACAACTAAGAAAGCGGTTAAAAACAATTTTACAAAATTTTACAATTCATGGGTCGGGTACCAAATGAGAGTTGGATAATAAAGGTGAGAATGGATAATTGAAAAGTATATTGATTTTGAGTACTTCCTCGGTACAAAAGTGCTAAATCTCCGTAGTATTCATATAACAGAGGATATTTTATTTCGTAAATATTTGATATGAGGTGCTCAAGTTAAGTTTTCATCTAAAATTAGGACCAGGAATTTTATTTCGGTGGAATATTTCAAAGAAGTGTTTCTGAAATTGATTGGTTGAGGATTGATAGTTTTTCTGTTAGAAATATACATAAAGGAAGATTTGTTAACATTCAGAGTGAGTTTATGTCCCAAGTGCTTATGATGTTCATATCATTTTCAATATTTTTTTGACAGATACTTTCAATCCTATATTAGACATAGAGTTGATATATATCAAAAATTAAGTTGGGCCCAGAATCGAGCCTTGTGGAACTCCATAAGTAATTGGCGTTGTAATCCAGTTCTGAGCTATGTTTGAAGTTTCAAGTCTCTAACTCATCGGGAAGTTAGTTTTAAATCGATTGCTCCTCACTATCATTATTACAAGCAAACAAACAGACAGACATGAAAGCGAGTTAATATTGCATTTTGTCATCAAGTTCTGAGCTATGATTGAAGTTTCAAGTCTCTAATCGGGAAGTTGGTTTGCAATCGATTGCAAAATTTGTACCGAACAGACAAACAGACAAGAAAGCGAGTTAATAAAAACGCTGTAAAAACTTTTTTTTTTGGCTTTATACGCGGCAATTTCAACGCATCGTGCTATGTCCCATCACCGATTATAAAAACAAAACTTTCAGGAAAATAATCAGTCATTCATAGAAAAAGTATTGGTAGAACTATAATAAGGGCTCCATTGGCAATTCATTTGTTTCAATGACTTATTTCTCATAGGTTGATTTATCAGTTGAAAAATAAAAGCATTCCTTTATGAAGTTGTGGAAACGTTAGATCGAACAAGAAACAAACAATCAACATACGAGTGTGAAAAGTAATCTAGTTGCTCAGGTTTCCTTCCTAGTGAAATTTTCGCAAGAACTTGTCTAGTCCACTCATAGATTAGTAGAGAGCACGATTGTAATTTTTTGCTAATTATGCTTTTTCGGAAATGGTTAGAGGTGCCAGATATTGAGGCTTAGTTACAAAATATACTAGTGAATTGAATTAACTTCCCTCAGTTTTTCTTTGATATTATCTCCTTCCATGGGAAAAAAATAACCTATTCATGTTTTAGTGGGCCGGAGAAACAGAACTGCGGAATAGGCTTTCCGGACGACTGGTTATGGTCAACATCATGTGCAGAGAATTGTCCACGACCGAATCAACAGAGATCCCTCGGATTCAAATGATCTTCTCGCCATGTGTAGCTTTCAGGGTAGTGGGAACTCCAACCATACACCTCTCCAGTAAGTCGAAAAAAATTGCTCAAGTACCAGTCATGTTCCTGGAGATAGTCTTGTGTTTTTTATATGCAATTTTATTTTAGATGTTAGTGAAGTGGCTTTCGTTCAAGATACCCAAACCGAGGCCAGCAGCAGTACTTCCAGCGAATCCATGAGCGTCTCAGAATACGTAGCGATCGGTATTTGCTCGGTACTTCTGGGCCTCATCTACGTCGCCTCGGTTTTCCTCTACTTGCATCTCCGGAAGCGGAATAGAGAGAAAGACGCGGAGAAAAACGGCGAAAACAAAAGCATAAAGGGCATCGAGGAGGGGATAGTGAAGAACAATCCGCTGCTGTCGATGCCGGCACATTTCATACAGACCGATCAAGCTTACAGCGACACCAACAGTTCGGACAATGATGCCGCCCCGGATATCATCAAACACCACGAAGATAGAAAGAAACAAGTGAGTATGCGATCACCGAGTATCTGTGTTTTATTCTTAATCCGTTTTATTCAGCAGATAACATCTGCCTTGGTCCATCCGCAAAGCCAGCACTTCAATTTCAAGTCACATCGGTCCACCTTCTCCTCTTTCGAACACGCACATCAAGATTCATCAACGAACGAGAGATTGCCGGAAGAGAACGTATCCATAATTGAAACATTGGAAGTACGGGAAGAGCGACCGGATAACATCAAAGCCCTATCCGGGAGCACGAGGAAAAAACTATACTTTAATCCTGCTTACTTCGAGCCTCACTTACTTATGGCTCCTCCACCGGCAGCTTTGGAATTCCTCACGAAGATCCGCGAAGTGATAGCCATTGCCAAGCAAAAATTGGAATCCAAAAGATTCTCGCCCAGTTTGATCAACATCCCCGAGGAAGAGAACCACTACGCTATCGATCCTTTATACGGGTTTGCCAATCCTGGAAGCAGACGCAGCAGCATCATCAGCTTGAAGAGAGAAAACAGCAGAAGGAAATTATGTAGTGGTTGTCCTGGTTGCGGGCCACAAGAGTTCGAATCTCTCAGCGGTAAATTACCGGAGTTTTCTTCTTTGGTAGCTTGTCAGAGCTGTACCATGACTTCCAATGAGAGCAAACAGAGGAGCATACGGAAGTGGTTGGAGGATGTGCCGATACTCAAAGACACCAGCGAGCAGAATCAGACCGCGGCCAAGCCAGCGAGGTGCCCGAAAAGAGTACGCTCTCCCACCAAATCCCTTTCACTAGACGATTACGACGGTAGCAACGGAGCGTTATCCTCGGAAAACAACATCATCAAGTCCATGGGTATCATCAACACAAAACCTCCAGTTAAGGAACAGCGGAAAACTCGCAAACCTCCTCCGCCCCCGGTGAACAAAGATAATATCGGAGAAGAAAACATCTACGATACAGTGCCGATTGATATTGAGAGAGGAATCACAATGCAGTTTCCTCCTCCCGATATGATCCAGCAGGCTATGGAGGTGGAACGATCGGAAGAAAAGGTGGCCACGCTGACCAAGGAACAAATGAACGCCGTCATCAACGAGTTCACCATACACAAGAATCTGATCATGCCTCTGCTCGAAGGTGATTCGGAAGAGGATCGTCCCATTGCTGGGGACTATGAAACCGACAGTTTGGAGAGAACGGGGAATAAAGGGGGATACTCGACACCTTCAGACTACGCCGAAATATCTTCGTCGCAACCCAGCCCGAGCCTGAGCACCGTTCTGCCGGACCAAGAAGAAATGACCATGCGCAACGCCATATTCAACAAGAAGACCGGAAACATGACTATATCAAAAATCAACATGGACAACCTGCGGGAAAACGAGGACGATCACGACTACGAACTGATTGTCATGAAGAAGGGCGCCATCATCGAGCACGGCTCCTATAAGCTGCCGGAGCTCCTACAACGGAACAACCGCTACAGCCTGGTGAGCGAGGTTTACGTCAACAGCGGCTACAATTACGGCAGTGCCCCCTCGACTCCGGGGGGCTCGCGCTACTCCACTCTGGATAGGAAAACGCTGAAGGTCCGCTACGAGAACGATGACGAAAAACCCGGCAAACTGCTCATAGAAGTCGAGGATTGCCTGGACCACTACATTCCCGTTCACGACTCTGACGAATACGAAACCGACACCTTGGACAGGAAGCCCAGCAGAAGGAAAGCCCCCGACTGTGCACGAGAAGACGAAAAAATCGCCGACAACTCTCTAGAAAGGCCGACCCAAATCCTACTGAAGACCACGGGCAGTTTCAGGAGTGACGCGCTCGCGCCTCCCGCTCAGAACTCTCCACAAAAAGACTCGAATCAGAACGAGGAGAGCAACTTCAACAGAGCGTTCGGAAGCCTCAGGGAGATATACGAAGCAAAGACCAGGGGGGTTTTCAAGGGTGTCGAGAGGAGGGATAGCTTCGCGGATATTGGCGACGAGGAGAAAGGGAAGACCTTAACGCTGGAAGAGAGGCACGCTAGGAGGCAGCGCGCCAAAGGGGCGATTGTTCAACCGGATGTGATACCTCCCCCTCCGCGCGATAGTTCGCTCATATATGAGCATCCTAGAGATGTTAGAGAGGTGCATGCAACAGGTGAGTCAGTAAGAATGCTATTTGATAGTTCATCAAAAAATGAAGAGATTCTTCCTACGAAATATTCACGTTAAGTAATCGATCAGCAAAAAAATATTTCCTACCCAACTTCGCTGTTTGGTTACCGCTAGATCGAGTCGACTACCACCATGCTAGATAACCTTGACCGTCGTAGGGTCAATCTCCGGACTGCAAGTTGTTGTCGTTTAGTCAGAACGCGGCTCTGCCAAATCCTTTGAAAGGACGAACTAATATGATTTTTAGCGTTATTTTCGGCTACGGAAAACCCATAAAATTCACATTTCTTCAACCAAAACACCACATACATCTGAAATCATGTGTTTATCGCACGTAAAACTGCCGTTGTCTAAAATTTCTCCATATAACCCTAACAACACAAGTACATCCCCTGTACATCCCAGAAACGTCCTTCATTTGCTGCTAGGACGTCCCTGGGATATCCTTTGTCGGGAAATGGTACATACTAGGGACGTTCCAGGAACATCTACTTTCCACCGAAAAGGACATCCGAGGGATGTCCTTTTGGTACGTCCCAGGGATGTACCAAGTCCCGACAATGGACTCAAAGGGACACCCTAGGAATGTCCCAGGACATTCCTGGGATATATGGTACGTCCCTGGACGTCCCGGAATGTCCTTTTCTTTCATTCATTTAATTTGAAAAATTTCAAGGAAAATATGGAAAAAATGAAGTCTAAAGATTCTCAACACAAAACAGGTTTTATTCAGAAATTAATGTCATATTGTGTTGAAATATGATAAAAAAACGGCAAACAAAAACTCATCCTATATATAAATTCATATAACAAATAAACAAAAAAAGACTAGGTAAATCAGTTGAAAATTGTACACATATTAGGGTGTTGCATTTATTGCAGGCATTGCATCATCTTTTTCTCTGTGGCTTCTCTCCTTGGTCCTCCTGAAAAACGTCTGCTAAGCCTCCTCAATCTGTTTTTTATTGCCAATGATTTGTGAAGATCCTCTAACAAAGATATTGCAGGTGGAATTGAATTGACAATGAAAAACATTACTAATACAGATATCATGTTATAGCTTTTTGGGATTTACAATAATAGATAAAAATACTCACCAAGTATTATTGCTGCATGTTATATTGTGTTTCAAGGCCCATTCAGTTAACTTAATGGATTAATGAATTTATGTTATCATTTGAATTTTCAACATTTTCATGGAAATTCCCAACAGGATAATTTTGAACTAGGTCTTCTCTTGATGTAGGTCTCAATTCTCCAAGGGAAGAATTATCAGACAAATTTTCAAATTGATCAACTTCAGGATTATTTTATCTTAACTTATAGAAGGTAATGTTAAGTATATGAATATCATAATTTACAGCCATTAATCGACTAGTAGAAGGCCCACTACAAGCCTCTCAAGATTCTTCATTTTGTCTTCCAAGTTTTCTTGTCCTTTTATAATATTTACTCAGTTTATTTTTTCTCTCAAGCCTGGAGGATACCTTCCTCCTACGATCCATAATATTAATATGTACCAATAATAGATTAATGAATATACTATAAACATACTTAATATTAAGAATCGAAATATCATATTATTGGAACAATCAAGTCTTCGATCCAAAAGATTACATTCAATATTTTGATATTTATTATTTCAATTTTTCGACTATGATATACACAACACTATAACTGATAAAACACTTCAAATTCTCACAAAAATTGTCAAACACAAAAGGATGCCGCTAATCTTTTTACATCGAACAAAGAAAAATTAGAAACTTGCACATTATGCAAAATGCAAAGTGAGGTTAACATTGTTGACAATTGGCAGATCACCAAATAAGTCAAACAATGTTGCCAAAGCCAAACAGGACAAAACCACAGAAACCAAAATATAATTGTGATTGGGATTTCTGTATAATTTGTATCATTCTTGAGAATTTAAATCAAGGGTATATTATGCATTGATAATTTTTGCTTGCGAAATGGTCACTTCCCAGAAAATTCTGAGATGTACTTCCATTTTCTTCATAGTTATTTTCCAGAAGAAAAACAAACATTTTCCAAACAAAATATCAACTTTGAATTTTCAATGAACATTCTGATGAGTTTCGACGAATGTTATATATAAGAATGGATATCAGAAATACCAGGGACATGAATGGGACAACCTATGGATATACCAGATGGGATGTCCTCTGGTCAACCTCTGCGGGACATCCCCTGAATGTCCCAATCATATCCTTGTACCGCGATACATAAAAAGGACATACCTAGGACATCCCTGTGTTGTTAGGGAATTTTCACTGCTTTTCATGTTAACGATGTTGCCAGCCTTACTTTACATAATTTAAATTATAATTGTCGTTTAGTTGATGTTGCGCTCACTCACAAAGTTGAAGCAGTAAGTTATATAGTGGACTATACAGTGGATTATATTTCCCTTGAAAAATATAACTTGAAAGCTAAATTGAGCGGCTAACTTAGCTTCCACCCTGTCTTCGGTTTTATTTTATGCGAGTTGTACAATTCGAGTGCTATACTAATCTTTCAAGTAATTCTGAATGAAGTATATAATAAAATAATTAATAAAAAAAACCTTTTTAAAGACAAGCTGTTATTCAAATGCACTAAAAAGTAAAAAATAATTGCTTTGGATGTGTGACGTAGGTTATTCCGTTAGTTTCAAAAGCTTGTCGCGCAAAGTTTTCAGTTCGAATACAAAAGCGACAAGCTTTTGAATCTATAACTCACGGAATAGCCTACGTCACACATCCAAAGCAATTATTATTAACTTTTTTGTCGGAGTAAAAGTAACAATTTCACTCCGGTGGACTGAAGGTTTTTAGCGTAAAAATTATTTTTTGACGGATTTACACCACTCTCGGCACACAAAAGTTCACTTTTACTCCTGATAACACAATATATTTTTATTCAACCTCAATTTCAATTGAGACCTTCAGTTGAGCGAAATATTTTCTTTTTCCAGACAGCAACCACATAAAACCGCCGCTCCCTTCAAAAAACTCGAATGGCAGGAGTGTCGGCAACATGTCGACGAGGTCAAATGCTCCCATTGGCAGCCACACGTACACCCGTACCGGCACTCCTGAGCGACTCGACGAAGAACACTACGAGCTGTGTCTCCTGCAGAAATCCAAGAAAAACGGCGCCATCACCAACTTCATCCAGACCGACGACGTCGTCCTCAAAAAAGACTCCAAGGACCAGTTCATCGTGTATCCCTACGCGAAAAAGCAACAAACGCGAACGTGGAACGCCGCGCGGGGAAAGCCCGAAGACTCGGGCTATCTGAGCTCGGACTCGAACGACAAGGGCGCCGTTGCCGATCTCGGATGCGCCGTTGCCGATCACGGGGGCGCCGCCGGTAGCGAGACGGACGAGAGTCTCGGCGACGGTCACAGCGAATCGGGCGCGGAAAGCGTGGAGACTCATTCGGTGTTTTTCGGTAGGATACCGCGCAACATGGCTCTGTTCAGGGGGTACGGCTCCATGGACAGCGGAGTCATAGGCGGCGAAGAGGGACCTTCTAGCAGCGACTCGGAGACTGTTAGCTACACCACGGTTATTCCAGTGACTACCGGCGTGACACGGACCTGAACTGTAGATGGGGTCATTTGGATGTTGAATGATTCGTTGAAAGTTTCTGAGAAGTAGGAAGGGAAATTTTTCGATTTCCTAAAGTTGACGTTTTCTCAGCGAACGCGGTTACATATCAGAGATGTCACAATGTGACGATATCGCATGTTGAGTCGCATAGATGTTGCCGCCACGTTATTTCGCCAGATTATGCTCCCAGTATATCTGTAAAGTGACATAGCTGCGATATAACTCTTGTTACATCGACAGGGGAATGTAATTACTGCGCTGCCAAAAACATGTAACTTTTTCAATGTTTGGCGGGTGAATCTGGGGGAGATACATCCACTGGATATTTCAATAATTACATCCCATTGTGACACATAATGTGCATTGCAGGGATGTAACAAAGTGATATCGCAACGTTACCTAAATGTGACATATCACGGATATGTTTGCTAAATGAAATGCTGCTATCTGTGAAATGACATAACTGCAATATCACTCTTGTTACATCGCAGCGATGTATAGTAGATGTCAAAGAGGGATGTAATTACTGCCCTGCCCAGAAGATGTAATGTCATTCCCATTTTATGTCCTTACCAAGTTTCAGCAGTAAGTTATAGAGTAAACTATACAAAGAGTAATATTTCCATTGAAAAATATAACTTGAAAACTAAATTGAGCGGTTAACTTTACTACCACCCTGTATTCGGTTTTAATTTATGAGTGAGTTGTTGAATTTGTGCATTATTCTAATCTCTCAAATAATTCCGACTGATATTAATAATATAAAAACATGACCCAATTATAAAAACGCATTGATAAGTCTACATAAATTATATCGAATAGCCAACTTAAAACACATAATAAAGTTTGTCAAAGAGAATAAGAAATTCATTTTTGAATGGCTACTGGTGTCTTCAAGAGTACAATTCGAATTCTGACACTGATTATCCTCTGTTGTTGGTATTTTTCTTAAATAGTAAACTCTCCCCTGAATGCGTCATGGAATATAACGTTCCCAATACACTTATGTTTATGACTTGGACATTTTTAACCCTTTATTGATGTGCACATTAATTTTTATAGCCGTCTGTGTTGGATAAGAGTCCATTAATGTCGTCCTGAAATGTTTAATATGTTGAGCTTCAAAACGGCGAACGGTGAAATTCCATTGTTATGGTCTACTCCCGCAAAGATTCACAATTGAACACGAGAGCCAGTGAAGTGTAATATTAGAAACAAGGGACTTGAGAGTCAACTTCACAAAAATTCAATATAAATTGAAATAAATGGTAGACTACAAGCGAAAAACAACTACTTTCCTGGCAAATTTGCAAACATTTGCCATCAATTTTCATTGTCAATGGAAGTTTGCATAGATTTTCAGATGGATATCATTCAATGTTCTGCGTGGTAATTGCCAGGAAAGTTGTTGTTTTTTGCTTGTGGTCTACCACTTGTTTCAATTTATATTGAATTTTTGTTAAGTTGATTCTCAAGTCCCTTGTTTCTAATATTACACTTCACTGGCTCTCTTGTATGATTTATACGTCTTGTCGGGCATATCGAGGTAGAATCCTACTGAAATAGGTGAATAGTATGGAGTGTTTCTTTCTGTCACAAGGTACCACCAGTTAAAAGTTACTTTTAAATGCGTCCCTACAGGTGATTCAAGCTTGATAGTGTTTTCATTTGAGTCGGGTCTCGCTTCGGCCAGTGGTCTTCGGATCTCTGACTGGTGACTACTCTGTACTGATGAGGGCCAAAAGCCTGAAACCGGTATGCGGATTGTAAGGCGGACCTGGCATAAATTAAACAATCAAGTTTATCAGAAATAAACATTTGCAATCAATTTTCATTGTCAACGGAAGTTTGCATAGATTTCCAGGTGGATATCATTCAATGTTCTGCGTGGTAATTGCCAGGAAAGTAGTTGTTTTTCGCTTGTGGTCTATCACTTGTTTCAATTTATATTTAATGTTTGTGAAGTTGAATCTTAAGTCTCTTATTTCCAATTTTCTATTAGTCTTCATCGCAATGGTTATTCTTGATTTTTTCTGGCTGTGATGCCTTTGAAAGCTATTATTATTATTCGTCTCGGAAAGATTCCAGTTACAATTTGATCTCACATAATTTTTGTTTCTATCAACTAAAATTATTCCTAGCGATGGCTTTTATACAGGGTGGGCACTACAGTAACTGTTTCAATACTACTTGGCGCAGAAACAAACTACTGGCAGTAAATTATTGCGGTCCGAAATGCGATATTAAATGTTTACATTGTGACATCGCAATGATATATCTGCGATGTAACTGTGTTTGTTGGGTAGTAGTTTAAAAAAAAGTGGTCGCGAATGTCCAATAGATTCTTGATGGAAACCGACTCTTTTATTTCTCCGATGTTCTTTTCTCTACTTTCGAGAGTTTGGTGACGATTTAATACTTTTGTAGATATAATTCGAATGAGAAATATAGTTGAGAGTGAAAAATTTGACGATCGATGAAATGAAAACGCAAATATACCTTAGTGATTCATTGCTCGCCAATTTTTCGTTCATTTTTGCAATACATAATGTGATATATTTTAAGTGGCCGGATGTGCAATATTAATTTAGGTAGTCTTTTAGACAAGCAATAATAGTAATCTTAGAAAAAAGTTGACTGTTGAAGGTTTTTCAAAATTCACGTTATTGGTCAATTCGATAAATGTAAAGTCATTGTGAATCCAGAAAATTTACCATAAATGCCGATTAACATGTCAGAATTTGTACTATACTGTCATGATTGTCGTCGGGAATTCAGTACAAATCTTCATGAGATGGTTCCACAATTGTATCCCGATGTTGAAATTGTGATGGATGTTGAAGTTCCGGTGGGTCGATTGAAATGCTGTTTACACGCGTTAATTTTGAAAAACCAACATAAACTCTGTTGAGATCAGCTATTTTGCCAAATATTCGTAGACGTTTTTTAGACTAGATCGTGTGCAATATCTTTTTACTCGTAGTTTATTTCGAAATATATATGCATCGTGATATAAAGTGCAATCTTCGACGTGCAATATTTTACAGTTTTCTATATATCTTAATAGTTAACGTAAATAAGGTGTAATATACAGATTCGGAGGTAAAATCGCGGTATAGGTTTTACAATAGGTTAGAACGAGGGGTTCCTTACTCCCCTCTTTTCCTTCCTCCCCTTTTTTGCCTCATCTCCTCCTTTCCTGTCTCCCCCTCTCTTCCTTACTCCCCTCCTTTCCTGCCTTTCTTTACTCCCCTCTTTTCCTTCCTCCGTTCCTCTCCTGACTAAAGGTTTTACAGTGGGTTAGAACGAGAGGTACTCGAGCCAGTGGACCAGCACCAAATATAACAGATATGGGCGATGGATAATCAAGTATTCAACTAGTCCATTATAAAATGTTTCTCCTTCCTACTATTGCGCCTCTCTCATTTGCTTTTCAATAGTTACCTTACATTCGCAACTTTGAATATTGTGATTGCGACTGCTACTGAAAGCTGCAACGTAAATTGTGCTGTGGCTAGAGGAGGGGAAATATTCTACAGTGGTCCAGTTAAATACTTGATTATCCGTCGCGTATTTCTGTTATATCTTGTACTGGTCCACTGGTTCGAGTACCTCTCGTTCTAACCCATTGTGAAACTCATTGTCCGCGATTTTATTTCCGAATCTGTATACGCTGCTCGTCAAAAATATCTTGAAATTGACGGCAGTGTTTTATTTTTAATGTATAGTTTGTTGTGTTGCTCAGTTTTATGTCTTTGATTATTTTGCAAATAGTGTACCAAAATGTTTTATTGGATACCTATACTACGGATGGATTGATAAAATTGATATAACCGCGAAAAACTGTTGGAAATCTTGTCTTCCTTCATGGTCGGGTGCTATAGATTGATTCTTCATGTATATAAACCAGAATAAAACTTGTGCAAACTTCAAGGTACCTGTCTGTACAGACTGTCAAGGATTAAGGGATACGAATAAGCATGGTAAAGGTACGACATTAAAACTGCAATGTAATTTTTTTGTTCAAAGAAAAAAAATGTTTTTTAATGTAGAAATACTATACGGTTTTATCGACAGGATCACTGAAATATTTTTTGTTGAATATGTTTTTCAGTGATTCAAATTCAGCAAACTCGTCTAAATATATTATTTGAGTTTTTTTTTATCAGGATCAGTTTGGATTGTACCAGTATAAACGAGGTCATATATATTACGCATTGTTGTTCAAAGCTCTGAAGGATATTTTATATTGAAAGAAGTTTTATACAAATGTGAATTATCTTTTATAAAACCTATATTTTTTTAATATACTGAATAAATTATTTTTATGGAGAGCAATGGTTTGGAGGAGTTTTTTTGGTTACATCTTCATTCCATATGAAAAATAAAATTTTAAACACTATACCACGATTAATTTATATTAAGAAATGTTTGGGATTTCTACATCTGTGAGAGTTTTTTCAAATTTTCGATAAAATTTTCGTTTTTCATATGATATGAAGAAGTAATCAAAATATTTTCCCAAATCTATATTTTGTTGAATAAAAGATTTAATATATACTGTTCAAAATGATAAAGGCTGTTTTATTTCTCATCACATATAAAGAAAGAAAGTACTTATTAGCTCTGTTCTGTACACACATTTTTTTCTTGTCTTCCTCCCTACCCTACTTTCCTTTTATTTTTCCCTTTTACCTCTCTTTGTCTTCATCCCCTCCTTTGCTTCCTCCACTCCTTCCCCTTTACCCTCCTTTCCTTTTTCTATGAGAGACTCAACTCCAAAATCTGAAAATGTTTTCAATCATCAATTTGAACAGTTTTCTAATGTTGTACAAAAACAGGTAAAAATGGTATAATGTAATCTTTTCCTTCCTCCCCTCTTCTCGCACCACCCCTCTTCTCCTTCCTCCCCTCTTTTCCCTCCTCCCTCTTCTCCTTCCTCCTTCTTTTCTTCCTCCCCTCTTCTCGCACCTCCCTCTTTTCCTTCCTCCCCTTTTCTCGCACCTCTCCTCTTTCCTTCCTCCCCTCTTCTCGCACCACCCCTCTTCTCCTTCCTCCCTCTTCTCGCACCTCCCCTCTTTCTCTCCTCCTCCTCCTCCCCTCTTCTCGCTCCTCCCCTCTTTTCCTTCCTCCCCTCTTCTCGCCCTCCCCCTCTTCTCCTTCCTCCCCTCTTCTCCTCCTCCCCTCTTCTCCCTCCTCCCCTCTTCTCCCTCCTCCCCTCTTCTCGCACCTCCCCTCTTTTCCTCCCTCCCCTCTTCTCGCTCCTCCCCTCTTTTCCTTCTTCTCCTTCCTCCCCTCTTTCTCCTTCCTCCCCTCTTTTCTCCTTCCTATCCTCTTCTCCTTCCTCCCTCTTTTGTTTTTTCTCCTCTTTCCCTGCCACCCCAATGTCTTACCTCCCCTCTTTTCCCCTCACCCCTCTTTTCCCCTCGTTTTGTTTGCTATGGCCCCTATTTTACTCTTTCCCCTTATTTCCTCAAGGCCAATAAATAATACTCCTAATATCTGAAAATGAACTTTTAATCATCATAAATTTCAACATTTACATGTTGCTTCCGAAAATTGGTTTTTTAAAATTCTGCTAAAATTTGAAGAAAATATAAACAAAATCTCAATGAAGGACTTGAACTTCTGGCTATTTTTAAAGAGCACAACAAGACATACTATAGGTACAACATCAATAAAATGGCAAAAAATCAGACTAAAACGCCTACCAACTTAGTTGAAATCTTATTAAACTCATTTGAGCAGAAAAATACTACTACTACTTTTTATAGATGGAACGGATTCAATCGATTTTTGTTCAGAAACTGTTTAACCTACAAATTTTCAGATGAATCATGTCAGTTTCCTTTTCCAATTCAATCAAATCATATCTAAATTGAGCAACGGTTTTGTCACCAGGGGATAGAAAGTTTCCTACCAGCTTCATTTCTTCGATAGCACTCTTCTTGAATTCCTCCAAAATTTCTGCCGAACTACAACCAGAATTCCTCAGAATTATATTCTCGTAGAACTGTATGGGAAGTATAGTGACTCCTGTTATGCCTAGGTGAAGATGATGCAGTAACGACATCAATGAAATGTTATCCCTGGAAAAAATTTTCTTTTTTTTTTAAATAGCAATATGTGAGGGTTGATGGAGAAAAAGCTTGAATAATGCAAAAAAATATTCACTGCTGCTGGCCTACACATCGGGTAGCCATCAGAAAACAACTACTATCCTGGCTACAACTTGACGAACATTCGATTTGCAGCCATTAGTTAATTAATTTCCCCCCCTCCTACTGATGAAGGGAAAATAACTGGGTGGCCATGCGGAATTGATTTAGTTAGCATTTTTTCTGTAGAATTTTGTACGATTAAAGTATCAGATGTAATAGCCTGTAACACATTCGAATTAAATGACACACAGAAAGATAGTGAGAGCATGGGGGCGTCAAACGGGCCGTTGTAGGTAAATGATATGGACTAATTAAAGTACGAGTAACAAAGTTTGATATTTTTAAGAACATTTCGAGAAAAAACATACAATAATTTCTCAGTAATAACGTAATTTCTAAAAGGATACCGAAGTATGGATATTTAATGAATTGGGTAACGGATAAGTCGACAGTCATTCATCGGACACAACAAAGTCGTAAATAAAATATATCGGAATCACAATAAAAATTAATTGATTGATCAAGAACAATGCTACTATTCATTCATGGGGTATCCACCCTAAGGTTATGATAAAAATAGACGAGAAACAAATTGTTTCTCTGAGCCTGACCCCAGTCTATTTTTGAAGTGAAACTTCTAATGCGACTTCCAACAAGGTTGCGTTAAACGTTTAACGCTACCATGGAGGGGGTATGAAAGCACTGTAGCGAGAGTGAAGGCGTGGCACTCGAACGCATGCGCATAGTATACCTGTTACAGGCCAGCGCGAGCGTTAGCAACGAGTAGCGTCCAATATTCCAACGCAAGAGGGAGAGAGAAAGAAAGATACACAAAGGTAGAAAGTAGGAGAGAGAAAGAGAGTGAGTCGGTAGATCCCAAGCACATTCGCGTGGTATTCTTGCTATGCAGCGAAGTAAACAGTGTGAGCGTCGTGAAATTAGCTGAAATACGTACTTGTTGTTCTATTTTATTGTGCATAGTCAACCACAGCGAAAATAATCCGAAGAAATTGATTCTGATTGCCAATTATATTTCACCAAATATTTCACATAATCCCATTGTAAATGTTATAGATTTGGATATTTCTCCACTCGAAAATGATAATTAAAAGATGCGATCAATTGTGAATTGTAAGCAATGTTAATAAAGTTTGTCTTAAAGAAACAATATGATTTCACTAAAAATCAATTTCTACCCTATTCTATTTTCATTTCCACATTACGAAGTTTCACTTCTTCCGCGCGGAGGGACTCCACGCACTATTTTTTTAATGTAATATATTCCTGAATAAAATTGATCTTATTTTTAGATGGGCTATCAAGGAAAGGGGAGACGAATAATTTTCACGAATATTACCAGTGCAAATGGTTTTGTGGATAGCTGTTTAGTTGTATTTGAATCTGAAAAAAGAGGGTGACTATCACAAAGATATGAACGGATATGTTTTCAAGGAGTATTCTACACAAATGTTGAATCTTATTCCGTCAGGATCTTGATCGAGGACCAGATATTACTTATAAGTATCCGGGCTACGTTTTCTGAGGATTGGCATTCATAATCAGTTTTAACGCTATTTCATTTCCAATTGTGGTATAGCTATCCAAAATATCGCCAACAACAAAGCACAATCTTGCAAAATCTATCGATTCCGACCGGTTTCAAGAGTAAATCACATTTATTCTAATATCGACAGGCAATGCGGTTATGGCAAAATGAATTCCCGTCTTCCAATCTGGCGACTAGACGTCACACCTATTGTATGAGTTAATAGCAATAACTGGGGCATTTGATAAAAATACAATTACAAACCTGGAATATATCGCGCAACGATATACAGTGGGACTTCCCTCCAATGGTGCATGAATCTCCACTACGGAATTATCGAAAACGGGCGAAACCCTGTGGGCCAAAAAGTATTTTCGGCAACAGGACGGGGTCTCGACTTTCGTCAAAGAGCAATGAATTTCGAAAGTGCTATCCACTGGGCTAGACCATTCTTGAGATAGGGCCAACACTAGGTCAATTCTACTACTACACGAAATAGCCGTCAAGAGGTTTTCTGCCACCCCATTCGATATCGGAATCTCAGTCTGAAACAAGATTGAGAATTTATTATTATTATAGTTAGAAAATAGTTATTCATTCAACTAGTGTATTAATGGTGGCGATTAATGATTTTAACGCGAGAGCGAAGCGAGCGCGTTAATGCTCGAGATCATTAATCACTATTTTAATATACGAGTTGATAACAATTTTTTTCCGTCGACCTCGTTACTGGGGTCAACGTGAAATTTTCGACATCCATTTCCTTCAACTAGGAGAAAACTTACAATATTTGGATTTGAAAATACATAAATTTGACAGCGCGAAGGTAATATGATTTGGAATTTCAATAATATTCGAATTCGTGTATGTTTAGTTGCCTATACCACAATGATGCATTAATGGAGAAATCGACCATTTACAGGTTATTAATGGTCGATTTCGGTGTATGTTTGGCTGTCTATATCACAATCGTGCATTAAAAGAGAAATTGAAGGTTAATAGGAGTCATTAACGATCGATTTCGTGTAGATTAAACAGACTCGTTAATACGAGGTCGCCGGAAAAAGATGTTTTTTAACACTTTTTATTTCATGGGTGACAATGGAATCGACTCATAATCATATCAATAATCAATCGCGTGTCCGCATAACATATACATTACAACTAACGTGTCACCATTATGAGGTTTGCCTTTTATATTGTGAGAATAGAGAATAAAAACCTATATGGCTTTATTGTTTTTCAAAATTTTCTCCCTGAAAATCAACACACTTTTGCATGTGCTTGAACCAATTTTCGAAGCAATGTTTCCACTCCGATTGAACTACCTACGAAACATGCATTTCCAACGCATTGGGGCGTTTACGTTTATCTCGTAATTTATTTTTGATGTGCAGGAACAATAAAACTTCAATTAAAAATTTGAAAAACCCCCGCCCCAAAAAACCTCTGAAAGGTAAAAAAAAATGTATGTATTGGCCCTTCCAATTTAATATAAGTACTCATATTTTGTTCCAATTGTCGTCGCGTCAGGGGACCGCTAAGTGACAGACGCGTGAGGGCAGACGTCGTTGACGTGTGTGTCTATTTTGCAAATTTTTCGCAGTAAACTAATCAAGATTCAGTCTCAACGATTTGATATTGTTGTTTTGATATTTATCTACGTTACCTAGGTAGCTTACTGGTATTTCAATTTCATACTTTATCATTTTTAGTTGTATTCTGTTTTTATTCTATTTACTTAGCAATCCCCGACGCGACGACGCTTGCATCAAAATATTACAGTTAAAGGGCCAATACATATTATTTTTTTAATTTTTAGAGGTTTTTTGTGTCGGGGGTTTTTTAATTTTTTTTATTTAAGTTTTATCCCGATTATACTTAGTTCGAGAATAAGACGTCGATGAAATGCGCGAGAGAACGCCGGACGGCTGAAATGCACGTCAGGACACGATAGGACCGCGCGGTGTTGCTCAATCGAAAACCGTGACTGATGAAAGCGTGGCTGTTTTCACAGTCGTTAGATAATAGGAACATAAATGACAAAATCGGTCCGTCATATTGAAACCGCCATCTTAAATATATACATTTTGGTCGCAATTTTCAAATCTGTGACCTCGAAAATCCAGGGCCGAATTTAGAGGTCCAGAGGCCTCGGGGCAACAAAGGAGCGGAGGTCCCCTCGCCCCAAATTAAAATTTCACTGATTGATTGCCTGGTTGGAGTGAACAAATATAGATCAATGATTTCTGTTAATATTTAAGATTAATATAATCAAATAATCATGTATGTACAAAGTACTGTAGGCTGTAAGTAAAGGTGAAAGAGCAAAAAAAAAATATCAAAAGAAAAGATGTTTACTAGTGTTTACTAGCTGGAATTTGAAAGATTTTTGTTTCCGAAGTCTCTATTGTGGAGGCCCCGGGGCTTTCGCCCTCCCCTAAATCCGGCCCTGCGAAAATCCCTAAACATGGACTGTAGGTCAGATTGGAACATAAATAACGAAAATTGTCCGCCACATTGAAACCGCAATCTTGAATTCATACACTTTTGTCAACTATATAAATTCCGCAACCCCGAAATCCTTTAAACATGGACTTTGAGTCGCATCAGAACATAAATGGCAGAATTCGCCCGCCATATTGGAACCGCTGTTTTGAAGTCATATATTTACGAAATTCCTTACGCTTTTTCTTCAACTGCGAATGTCCATCCCCCCATCCCTCTAGGAGGAGTCCCAGAAAGAAGTGATATAGTGTAAAAATGTATATAGTAGTTAAGTTAAATATGTAAATTGTATATAGTATAATAAATTTTTGATTGATTGATTGATTGCGAATGGTGCAGTGTTCCGCGAGTCCGTTCGTAGCAGACGAATCTGTGATTCGATCCGGACGAGAGGCACACCATCGGATTCGCAAGGAAATTTTCTATCGGAATATGGAATATTCGCGAAAAAATTCCTTCCGTACGAATGTTGTGGTCGACGGAATTCGAACTATGCTTCCGGGATTGGTAAGGGGGTAGAGATTCGTGCAGAATTGTTTGAAAAATCGTAGAAAAATCAAGGACTGTGCTATCGGTACGGTTTCGCAGGGACGTATGCACAAAACTAAAACAAATCCGGAAAAGTTTTTCAGGAAAAAAAATTTTTTCCGGGATTTTTCGGGTGAGAACGGTGATAGATAGAGCGATTCTGCGAACGCCAATCGATCCAGAAAGGTCGAATTACTCCTAGCATGGAGTTTGAGATCGATCAAGGGGAAAAAAATCGACCGAAAAATTGCCTAAGGGAAATGTCTTCAAAAACTCAAAGTGGTCCTATCGATCTGCGGTTCACCAAAATGATCGAAATTCGGCGTAGATTCCGAAAATGTGGCCTATGTGGTAGCTCAGATCGATCGATTGGCCGTGGAATGCAAAAAACCGATAGAAAACCGGAGCATCCGCCAGGCGGCGCCACCGTCGACTTTGACATGTTCGAAAAAAAATCCACACACAGCCCTTCGGAAAATGTCTTTTTCCTACGTAAAAATATCCGCTGAATCTGAAAATGCCGACGTCGAGTCGATGGGAAGTCTGCTAAGAGAGTTAGAGTGATTTTTTGAAGGTCGGCTCGACGCACACTGGTCCCAAATCCCAAATAGCTGGCCAAAAATCGAAAAATAAGGTTTATATTTAAGGAATTCTAACTGTTGGGCTAGGTGGATGGATATTTCCCACGTCCCTTCCAGGGTCGGGCAGTGGCAGGTGTTATACAGAGTGGCCACTTTTTTAATGGGATTGTATTGGTAACTTTTAAACCATAAGAGTTAGAAGGTCGGACAAATGGAGAAAAAGTTGCATTCATAGAAGCATTGTCAAGCAGTTCAGACAAATCGAGATTATCAGGGCCGGTTATTGAGATATCATATAAAAAGTAAATTCTGTCATTTCGATTTTTCTTTTTTTCCCACTTTATTTCGAATATTATCAAAAAATGTCACAGGAGTTTTTTATTCGACAGTAAATTATCCTCAATTTGACATAATCAGATTCCGTATCCAACGTTTCGTACGCTCTGGGCCACCCTCAACCTCATTTTTTTCAATACGGACCTGCATATTTCATGACACTTTTCGAAATAACTTTTAACGTTGAATTCAACGATATATCATACAATGTCATTCAAAGTTGATTTTCAGGTGATTTCGACCCTTTCTTTGGGTCGGATCTGTATTACATTTAAGTACCTTTAGTTTAATTAACAACATGCAATACATTTCGATAAGAAAATCAACTTACTCATCTTCAACTGAATGGAACGTAACAGAATCAAAGCAAGAAACAAGTAATAATTATTTACAAATTTCAAGAGGTGAAAAACCTAATTCATAATAATTAAACGAAACTATCATTTAATGAAAGAAAAATCAAATGATTATTCGAAAGTAAATGATGAACATTAATGAAGTAAGTGTTAGAAATGTCCACCATTTTGTAAAATGCACTTTGCGGTTCTGGAACCCATACTTCTTATACATTTGCTTATTTCGTCTCCTTGAATACCTTCCAATACATTCTCAATCTTCTCGCGAAAAATCTCTATTGTCGGGTTCGTAGTATCATAAATTTTATTTTTGAGATATCCCCACAAATAAAAATCCAGCGGATTCAAATCCGGAGATCTGGCAGGCCATGCTACTGGACCTCTTGTTCCAATCCATGAATCGGGAAAAGTTCGATTTATATAGTCTGTGACTATTCTTGAGTTGTGTGGACCACATCCGTCTTATTGGAACCAGAATTTGTGAATGTCGTTTCGTCTCCCCAAATGATATTGTGCGCAAAATTGTTGTTATTCCGCACCTTCCGTTGAAACCAATTACAGAATTGCAACCTTCTCTCATGATCATTGCGATATAGTTTTTGCCCGGCTTGGTATTTATAGTCATGGTATCCGTGTCTCTTGAGTATTTTATTAACAGCACTTTTTGATAAATTGCATTCACTGGCCATAGTTCTCGATCCTATTCCTGGACTCATTCGAATTTGGGCCAGAACATTGATGTCATTGATAGGCTCGTTTCGTAGTACATAAGGACTTCTAGGTCTGATGAATGAATTATGTGCAAGTAACGTTATAGATAAACGTCGAAACATTTCAATATTTGGTGTTGTTCTTTCAGGATATAATTCACCATACCTTTGTTGTGCTTTGAACGAATTTCTATCTAGTTTTATGTACACTTCGTACATATCTCTCTTCTCTTCATTTGTGTATCTCACCATATCGAATAAGTTAAATTGAAATTACTCAGAAAAGTATTTAATGACAAGTTCTTGTGACACAATAATAAACGAAGTGACAAATAATATGACATTTCTTGTTATATTCTTTTTTATCCACGGCCTACTACTTGAAAATAATACATTCAATAAACCTAGAGTTGTGTGTATGTAAGAAAAAACAAGTCTATCAACGATATCAATGTTCTGACCCAAATTTAATTGAACCCAGAAAAAAAATCGAGAACTGTGGCCAGTGAATGCAATTTATTGTAACGAACCTAGGCCGGACCTGTCGCCTCACGTGTTGCCATCGACAACGATGAGATCATCCCCGAAGATATTCGAGAACCATCCAGTCTCTCTGCCACGGAAAACAACGGTCAATATTGGAAACAATTGGAACATGCCAGAATTCGAAACATCGAGAATGCTGTATCGGAGATAAATAGGCGACCCTCAAGTGGAGTCGGAACAGTCTGAACGAGCCCATACGATCGAGCTATTCAGTAGCGTAGTAATATAAATTAAGTTGTAGATTAAGTGTTAAATAAATTAGTTAAACCAAGTTAAGTTTATTTACGTTACAATTGGTGTCGGAAGTGAGATTTTGAAAATAAACAAGTGATCGTGGAGTGGATAGTCAGAAAAATAAATTGATAGACCTTTTTGTACGCCCAAAATAGACAGTGGCCCGGTTTTCGCGAAGTGGACAATTGTGCGTGGGAATATAAACTGATACACTGTTCGCGTGAAACAGAAAATAGACAGTGGCCCGGTTTTCGCGAAGTGGACAATTGTGCGTGGGAATATAAACTGATTTCACTTTTGCGTTTTTAACAAACTGATAAACTTTTTCGTGTGAAACAGACTGATACCTCGTCAAAGACAAAATGTGTTCAAGAAAAGTGCGCCTTGCGGATTTGAAGGTAGCGGAATTGAAACAGGAATTGGAGGAAAGGGAACTGGAAACAACAGGTAAAAAGCAAGTACTCCAGGAAAGACTTGCAGAAGGACTTATACAAGAAGGTGAGGACCCCGAAACATTTTTATTCGAAATTCCCGGAGGTGATTTAAGTTTGGTAATGAATAAACTGGAAGAAAATGCTATAAATCTGGAAGAGAAGCTTCAAGAAAATTCTATAAATCTGGAAGAGAAGCTTCGAGAAAATTCAAGAAGCCTGGAAGAGAATGCTAGAAATCTGGAAGAGAAGCTTCAAGAAAATTCTAGAAATCTGGAAGAGAAGCTTCTAGAAAATTCAAGAAGCCTGGAAAAAATGCAAGAAGCCTGGAAGAGAAGTTCCTGGAAAACACAGAAGGCCTAAAAAAAGAATTGTGTGGTGTGGCTAATTTTCTAGAAGAAAGAATGGGAACCGTTGAGACAGAGATAGATAAAATTAGGGAGCAAATGAACACGGAGGTAGATAAAATGAAGGAAACGATCAGTAAGCTGGAAAAACGAATTAATAGTGCGCCCCCCACAGAGATGGTTAACGAAAATGCAATGCTGGACTTGAGTTTGAACTTGGATAAAGTTCAAGAGGGTATAAAAGATGTCAAGGTCATTTCTGAAATAGGGAAGCTTTCCATGAAGCCGCCTCAATTCGACGGAAAAACTCCATGGGAAAATTACCGCCGACAGTTTGAAGCAGCGGCCAAAGCAAATGGATGGAATGCAGGGGAAAGAGCTGTAGCACTAACACTTGCATTACGTGGAGAAGCGACGAATATTCTACAAACTCTTACCGCCCAAGAACAGGAGGACTATGATCAGCTGATTAAACATCTAGAATTACGATATGGCCAGGCCCATTTGGAACACGTATACCACTCCCAACTGAAGAATCGCTGCCAGAAATCGGGCGAATCCTTACAAGAATTCGAAGCTGACATTGCACGCTTGGTTCGTCTCGCATATCCAGCCACACCGGAAAATGTAATGGAGCGATTAGCGGTTCAGGCATTCTTGGATGGACTCCGTGACCAAGAAACCAGACAAGCGTTGACACTAGCTCGTCCAACACATCTCGTAGACGCACTGGCACGCGCTTTGGAATTTGAGGCAGCAAAGCAATCCTGCAAAAACCAAAGTAAAGTTCGAAGTATTGAAGAAGACTCACAGGAGCCTGCTAACTTGGAAGCTGCCATAAGAAAAGTGATGAAGGAAGTGTTGCCTGAGAAAAGACAGATAAGATGCCGGAATTGGGAAAATTGGACATGTGCGTAGCAAATGTCCAACATTCATCGACTTCGATGCAGGAAAACTAAAAGGTCGACGAGAAGGGGCAATCGTCGGCATGTGTCCGGCAAGCCCCGGTTAACAACGCATATGTCGCTATCCTTCAACGACAGAACAAAGGTGTCTTCGTAGACGGTCTCATCAATAACGAGCCTTGCACCATGCTGCTAGATACAGGTGCGACTAGGACAATTCTCGGGCCTTCCTTTGCCAGAACACCGGAACGGATTGAACCGACAACTTGGAAGCTACGCACAGCAACAGGGGAGCCAGCTACTGTATATGGCGAGCTACCGATTGAAATAATTTTGGGCAGCACTAAAGTGAAACATCAGGCACTTGTAGCGGACATCGAAGACGATGCAATCATCGGAATGGACATCATGAATTCCAGAGGGTTTAAATTGGATTTCAAAGACGGCGTCCTACGTGTCAACGGAGAAGAGCTGGTGCTTCATGGGAGAAGTGAGGGGTTGATCCGTGTGTTGTTGGCTGAAGATGTAAGCGTACCTGAGAGGGCTGAAACCATTCTGGAGGCTCGCCTGGACGGGAGTACGAGCAGTGGAAACGTGGTGATGTTCGAGCCCAAACTTCATGATGAGACAATTGGACGAGGGATTGCACTAGGGAAGACCTTGTTGCGTGCTGACAAATTTGTGCCCGTAAGGGTCATGAATGTCAATTATTTTCCAGTGACCTTGAAGAAAGGAACAATATTGGGGCACTGCTCGTCAGTTTCCTCAGTGATCCGGAGTGTACGAGGTACGATTAGCCAACCCAACAACTTGCCGACAGAACTAGAAAAATTAGTTGCCATCTCTTCCAAAGATATAAAACCAGCTCAACAGCCCAAACTAAGAGATTTAGTTAAGAAGTACCAAGACATCTTCGATACCGGACAAGGAAAAGGAGGTCGAACTAATGTGGTCCAGCACAAGATTGATACTGGGGGTGCCCGACCGATCCGGCAATCAGCAAGAAGACTTCCTCTTGCCAAGAAGGAAGAGGCTGACAAAATAGTCAGCGATATGGGAAAAGAAGGAGTTATCGAACCATCTGACAGTCCCTGGTCCTCTCCAAAAAAACGTAGATTACTCGCCTTTGACTGAAGAGTGGATACTGGCAAGTAGAACTTGCTCAGGAAGATCGAGAAAAGACTGCTTTTACCATCGGCTCAGGATTGTGGCAGTTCACCGTTATGCCATTCGGGCTCTGTAATGCTCCCGCCACATTCGAAAGATTGATGGAGACAGTGCTGAAGGGACTCTCATGGAACACGTGTCTAGTGTATCTCGACGACATAATTGTGGTCGGCAGATCGTTCGAGGACCACGTGAAAAACTTGGAGGAAGTATTCCTGCGACTGAGGAACTCCGGATTGAAGCTGAGCCCTAAGAACATCGAGCCGGAACTAGTCATAAGAATGCAGATGCCTTGTCGCGAAGACCATGTCCAGATGATTGCTCACATTGCCGACGAGCAGAAGAGAAAGAAGCAACACTTTGTAGAACCGCGGCAATGGATGACAACTGGAATGACAGCAAGATCCAGAAAGACCAAGAGAAAGACCCCGACCTTGGCTTAGTTGTCAGCTGGAAGAAGGGCAATCGAAGACCATCATGGCAGGAAGTTGCAGGTTACTCGCCGGCTGTTAAGTCCTATTGGGCACAATGGAACTCTCTTATTCTGGACAATGGAGAAGAGAGGAAGTGCTGCGGGAAATCCATGATGGAGTCGCCGGAGGACATCTGGGAGTGACGAAGACCCTGCAGAAAGTGAGGCAACGGTTTTACTGGGCCAATTGTCAAGCTGACGTCCAGGACTGGTGCAGAAAGTGCGCTGTATGCGCTGCTAGCAACGGACCTCGAATACGACCCAAGGCCCCGATGCGTCAGTACAACGTAGGCAGCCCGTTCGAGAGAATCGCCATTGACATCGCCGGCCCGTTTCCCGTATCCGACCACGGGAATAAATACATCCTTGTGGCAATGGACTACTTCAGTAAGTGGGCGGAAGCCTATGCCCTGCCCAACCAGGAAGCCATCACCGTCGCCGACGTCTTGGTGAAAGAATGGATATGTCGATTCGGTATTCCAATGGAGCTGCACTCGGATCAAGGCAGAAATTTCGAATCCAACCTTTTCCAAGAAATATGTCTACTGCTGAACATCCGCAAGACAAGAACCACGGCCCTACATCCGCAGTCCGATGGAATGGTGGAACGGATGAACAGGACGATCAACCGCCACTTGTCCAAGGTTGTCTCTGACCATCAAAGAGACTGGGACCAGTATCATCATTTGTTCCTGATGGCCTATCGATCCGCAGTACACGAGTCAACCGGTCAAACTCCTGCTAGTATTATAATGGGCCGAGAACTGCGACTGCCTTGTGACCTAAGTTTAAGAGACTGGGACCAGGATCATCATTTGCTCCTGATGGCCTATCTTGACGACATCCACGAACGAGTCCGGTTGAACATCCAGAGTGCCAGCGATAAAATGAAGAAGACCTATGACATCAAGGCCGACGCTGGAGGATTTAAGGTTGATGACCTGGTTTGGCTGTACAACCCCAAACGTCGTCGTGGACTATCACCAAAGTTGCGGAACTCGTGGGAAGGCCCGTATAAAATCGTGAAAAGGATAAACGACCTTGTGTACCGAATCCATAAGCCACCCGAGGGAAACCAAGGGTCGTCCATTTCAACAGGTTGGCCCCTTACGCTGGAAACCATGACCAAGTTCGCACCCTCAAGCCACCGGAGGATGATATGACGTTCGAGAAGTTTATGTCCTTGTATTCAAACGGGCAGAAAGTTCTACATGGGGTTACTAGAGAGGAGTCACGAGACCTTTCGAGGTGCCTGCTGACTACGCACTAGCGCACTGTGTGGCAGAAGATCTTCGAATGTCCAGGGGCATCGCCGTAGTGTTCTCCAAGAAATTTGGTCAACTCCAAACACTGCGGGAGCAGAATCCAGAAGTTGGTGGGGTGCTACAGTTGAAGAAAGGCCAGAGAAACATCTACTACCTAGTTACCAAGAGGCATTCCCAAGATAAACCGTCCTATGAAGATGTCTGGAAGAGTCTCACCAAACTAAGAGATACTATGGTGGACCAGAACCTGGTGGATCTAGCAATTCCAAAATTATCCTGTGGTATTGATGGGTTGGACTGGAGAGTCATAAGAAGTATGCTGGAGGCGATATTCAGATCCAGCGGCGTCAAGATTTTGGTTTGCTGTAACCCTCTTCCACGACCGATCATGAAGACCGTGGAGTGTTACTTCCATCGAACTTCACGGTGCAGATATGGGGAGTCATGCAGATATCGTCACACTCCAAGGATGAAATTTCGGGACGAAATGTCTTTAAGAAGGGGGCAATGTAACGAACCTAGGCCGGACCTGTCGCCTCACGTGTTGCCATCGACAACGATGAGATCATCCCCGGAGATATTCGAGAACCATCCAGTCTCTCTGCCACGGAAAACAACGGTCAATATTGGAAACAATTGGAACATGCCAGAATTCGAAACATCGAGAATGCTGTATCGGAGATAAATAGGCGACCCTCAAGTGGAGTCGGAACAGTCTGAACGAGCCCATACGATCGAGCTATTCAGTAGCGTAGTAATATAAATTAAGTTGTAGATTAAGTGTTAAATAAATTAGTTAAACCAAGTTAAGTTTATTTACGTTACATTATCAAAAACTGATGTTAATAAAATAGTCAAGAGACCCGAATACAATGATTTTAAATTTGAATACCAAGCCTTGCAAAAATTATATCGTAATGATCTCAAAATAAAGTTTGATTCTGTAATTTGTTTCAACGGAACAAATGACAAATCCAACAATAATGATTCCTCGCGAGAAGATTGAGAATGTATTGGAAGGTATTCAAAGAGACGAAATAAGCAAATGTATAAGAAGTATGGGTTCCAGAACCGCAAAGTGCATTTAACAAAATGGTGGACATTTCGAACACTTACTTTATTGATGTTCATCATTTACTTTCGAATAATCATTTGATTTTTCTTTCATTAAATGATAGTTTCGTTTAATTATTATGAATTGGGTTTTTCACCTGTTGAAATTTGTAAATAATTATTACTTGTTCCTTGCTTTGATTCTGTTACGTTCCATTCAGTTGAAGATGAGTAAGTTGATTTTCTTATCGAAATGTATTGCAAGTCGTTAATTAAACTAAAGGTACCTAAATGTAATACAGATCCGACCCAAAGAAATTTGGATAAGGGTCAAAAATCACCTGAAAATCAACTTTGAATGACATTGTATGATATATCGTTGAATTTTGCGTTAAAAGTGATTTCGAAAAGTGTCATAAAATATGCAGGTCCGTATTGAAAAAAATGAGGTTGAGGGTGGCCCAGAGCGTACGAAACGTTGGATATAAAATCTGATTATGTCAAATTGAGGATAATTTACTGTCGAATAGAAAACCCCTGTGACATTTTTTGATAATATTCGAAATAAAGTGGGAAAAAAAGAAAAATCAAAATGACAGAATTTACTTTTCTTATGATATCTCAATAACCGGCCCTGATAATCTCGATTTGTTCTAACTGCTTGACAATGCTTCTATGAATGCAACTTTTTCTCCATTTGACCGACCTTCTAACTCTTATGGTTTAAAAGTTACCAATACAATCCCATTAAAAAAATGGCCACTCTGTATATAGCCGTTGGGATAGCATTCTGGCCGGAACGCTCGAGCAGGTAGCATCGGTCGTTCGGTACGGTCTAAAAATTACGTTGTGTTTGAAGTGAAATAACTTGTAGTAGAATTGAGCAATTTGAATTCTTCAAAATGGAATCTCTTCCTGGAAGTAAGTACATTAATTATATCATTGGGATTTTTCATAAAAACCACACACCGAGCAACAACAAATGTAAACATCTACTGTAAATTCTAGTGCCCGCGGCGAAAAAAAGTTATGTTTACATTGAGTAAAAGTTAATCATTCAACATAATTCAGCGACCAATCAAGTGTCACGTTATTCTTTATGCTCTTGAGTAATACACCACCAAAAATCAGCTGCTCCAAATTGCCCCTTTGGTTACGGTGAATTTTGTTTTTCGAGAAATCACATTTAGAAAAAAATTCCGGATGTATGCACGCTCTAACTTCCGCAAATTTTGATATATTGGGCTAAATTTTTTTTATACAAATAGGCTAGGGGATAAGGACGGTTGGTTTTGAATTTAAAAATAATGTTTCAAAATTTTTTAATTTTCCAAAATTGTTTCTGGTCGCTCCAGCTTCCGGAAATATTAAGATATGGGCTAATTTTTTTAAACAAATAGGCTAGGGGGTAAAGATGGTTTTTATCGAATTAGGCCAAAATGCCTAAGGCGTTAAATTTTCCAAAGTCTTGAAATTTTGGAAAAATGTCTGTGTTCGCTCTAACATTCGCAAATTTCAATGGTTGGTATTCAATTTGGCAAGAATCGCTTAGGGTGCTGAAATTTAAACATTCGCAAATTTTGAGATATCGGGCAACATTTTTACACAAATACGCTAGGAGACAAGAATATTTGCTATTGAGTTTGACGAGATTCGCTTAAGGGGTTCAAATCATTTGAAATTTTTTAATTTTCAAAAAATGTCTGTGCACACTTTAAATTTTGAGATATTGGGTAATATTTTTTTGGATACATTGAGTATCTACCATGGATATTTGGAATTGAATTTGGCGAGAACCGGTACGAGCATTAAGTTTTATTGCATTAAGTATTATAAGTGATATTATTTTGTTAATTATGTATTATTGTCTCACTGTTGAATTGATTTTTTCAGGCTCTCGGAAAAGCACTGAAATGGTTGCAGTTGGTTTCAAGCCACAGGAGTTGTTCGATTAATTGGAAATTTGGACAGCAAGTGATCTCTATAAGTCTAAGCGTCTTTTTGTATTTTTTTTTTACACAAAAGTAATATTTAATGTAATTTTCAATAAACTAATATTTATATTCAAAGTGTATTTGTATTTACATGCTTTCCCAATCTACTATATCCCAAATACATGTATGTATTAATATATTCTTTCGTTCTATCAAAAGAAAATCGTGTTCAGCGACCTTAAAACCTTCGAGTACCAAATTTCGTAGCAAATGATTCAAATTTGGAGGAAATGATCCGGCATCTTGTTTTTGGAAAACTTGACTTCAGATTCGTATTCATCGATCTCAAAAATTTCGTAATTGATACGAATTTGGAAGAAATGGTCCACCATTTTTAGGCCGCCATCTTGTTTTTGGAAAATTTGACTTCAGATTCGTGTTCAGCGACTTCAAAAACCCCCGAGTACTGAATTTCGTAGCGATTGAACAATACCTTCTATGTTTGGCCAGCCATTTGGGATTTGGAACCACTGTGCGACGGTTCGAGATTTTGAAAAAATCTAGCTTCCTTAGCAGACTTCTGATCGAATCGACATTGATAGTTTCGGATTCAGCGGATATTGTTTATATTTGTATATTTTCGTCACGTAAGGAAAAAGCTTTATGCTCCCTCCATGGTTCCAAAAGATCCAATAAATCAATTAATATCGAGGCAGCAGAATATGTTGCCATCAATCTCATGTATCCACCATTTTGTGTTTCTCATTTTCCTCAATATTTTTCCCTTTGAAAGTTGACTTTGTTTTAATCATCTAAGCACACGTTATACAGGAATATAAAAGAAACAAAAATATCTTCCACGTATTACCACTCAACGATAATATCCGACTTGTATTCGCATAGATATCCTACAGCTCATGTATCATTTTGAATTTCCCGCAAGCCGAACAGAACAGAAGCAGAACAGCTAGACGCTTGTCACACAGACTCGCATATAATAGACAGAGAGAGGGGGCATAACGCTTTTTTCTTACGTGACGATTTCTACCAGTCAACACCTACCGCAAGCCGCGTGAAGGAACTTCGTTCCAAAAATTAAATCCGCAACCCCGAAAACTCTTAAACATGGACTTTAAGTTGGATCGGAACATAAATGACAAAATTCGTCCGCCATATTGGAGCTGCCATTCAGACCTTGCAGCTCATTGGAACTATGATGGGTGTGATTTCAACCCAGTCGGATAACCGGATAGCTTATAATTATAAAAATGGCACTGAAATTGAACTTCTTATTACTTGGATTGCACTTCAACTTACCACTTGCCGATCAGTGGCATCAGAAGGAGAAATTCGAACCGTTGGTACTGCGAGATTGAGTTCCCGATGTCCTTGTAAGCAAATTATATTTCCAGTAATTTCTTCTTCGAGGCTTCTGGTGAACTTTGGGATATCGAGTACGATGACGATGTATCCAACAGACGAAACTTCTTCCGACTTGAGTATATTTTCGGTTATTCTTTTACAGCGTTTGTCATTACATATGAAGCTGCCATTCGTTCGGTATTCTTCGGTATCTGTGTTGAAGATGATGGCATCGTAAGATAATGGTTTGGATGCAGTCCACTTCAAAAACACTTTTATGTTTTTCACAAACCTGCAACAATATTCACCTCAGTTAAAAAAGCTCTCCAATTATTTATTACAACCCAATAAACAGTTTTACAAAAAGAAGGTACTTTTACTAATACACTCATTAAAACGTGTCATGTATCATTGCTAAAAAAATCCAAAAGTTTCCTTCAAACTGCAAACTTTTCCTCGACCTCTGTATGATGAACTGTAAAAAACGTGCTTTAGTGCACTGTGAAGTTTTCATCATTAATCCACATTAATGGACTGGATCAATTCTAAAAATAGTTGAACCTCCAGACTATTCACTTCCTGCTCAATTAAAAAAATATTATCATTTTCACCGGTGCACGAAACTTCATCGAGAGCATTTTTGTATTTATCACAATAGCTGGAAGTCGTTGATAAGTGTATAATGTTCACTTTATGCAGCAAGTTTTATCATTTGCACGAACAATAAATTCCGCAGATTGCCCAGACATGGCTACACTGGTGTCTTTGGGTGAGTTTGATTGACTATTAGAAAAGCATGGTATTCAGTTAGGTGAATTGGATCTGTTTAATTTTTGAGAAAATATTTTTCCACATTTTCCTACGAAGTCCCTGTGGGCAAAATATAATTTTACACCCCTTACCTCTTTTTTAGTAAAAATGTATACATGGGTGGGTACACATAAATAAAATTAAAATACGTGCTAATACCTATATTTAATTTTGATACTGATACATCAGATAAGGGGGTACACACAAAATCGAAATAATCGCTATTACTTATCTAATTTTGAAATGAAATATGTGTTAATTTATATACCGTATAATGTATAATCTATAATTTTAAATTATCATTATCATTTGAAGTTTGCAAATAGACAAAATGAGTATTTCCGAAAGCTCAAATAAAAAAAAATGTACTGATTCTAATCAGCATGATACCTGACTACTCGTCCCCATAACATTTAGATCTTGACAAGTCTTAGACATAAGGATTAACGAATTGCCTTTTTTCGGCAAAATCTTTAATCAACTCGTCTAAAGGAATACAATCCATAAGGTCACTTTCTATGGACATGATTGCCAAATTACTGAGTCTCTCTTGTGCCATAGTTGATCGTAAAAAAGTTTTTATTAATTTAAATTTTGGAAAAGACCTTTCTCCCGATGCTACAGATACTGGTAGCGTTAAAAAAATTCGTATTGCCGTTGCAGTATTTGGAAATGTTGAAATTAAATTGTTCTCTAAAATGTGTTGAAGAATTAACTGATGATCTAACTCATTTTGGTCTGGTAAGTGGCATTTTGAACACATAATTCCATCAAATAAGTCATTTGCATCAATATCTGATTCTTTACGTGCTTCATCTTTCAAATGAAATGATAAATTTTCACACGAGTTTCTTAATTCTTCCTCATTCAAGCTGAACAGTTGATAAATAAATCCAAAAATGTTATTAAATTGCTCCAACCCCTTGAATCTTTCATTGAGAGATGATAAGGTCATATCTAGTATAGAGAAGAATACTTTTACTTTGTAATTCATTTTCGGGTCTGTTATTGGTTCGTCAGTAATTTCATCATCAAACTGTCTTTTCTTTTCTCTTTGACTAACTGTTTGTGAAGATAAAAACTTTGGAATTTCTAATTCTTTGGCCAGCTCCCTGGCGCCTACAAGAAGTTCGCTAAATCCCTTATCATCTCTTAAGTCAAAAAAAAATGTTTTCATATTTATATTAATTTTCATTTTTTGTGGCTTCCGACAGACGACTTTTGAGCCTTTCTCGAATAAAAAAAGCAATAAAAACATTGCTCTATATTTACAAACAAGCAAATGAATTAGGTGATGGCATCGAGTTGCGCGGTGACATTCTGATAATTTTTTTGAAGTAATTTAATGATCTTCCTTGATTGTTCGTTTGGCGCCGACTCAAAATTAGTTACTTACATTAGTTTAAGAGCTTACTTATTGAGACTAAGAAGGTTTATTTTATTTTTTACTTTTCAGTTCCGTATTTCGTCGGTTTTTTTTTTTTTTTTTTTAAAATATTAACTTTCCAACTTTGACTTCAACTATTACCAGTTAAATAATGATTATCTACATTTACTATTTGTTGTAATATAAATTATATTTGTTGTTCTGGGTAGTTTATTTCATTACTTTGTATATCATTCCATCCTCCCATAGAATATAATGATTGTGACAGATGTAGGAGAACAAAAAATAATGACATTAGCGATGTGTCATTGTCAACTACATATCTGTGCCAATGTTCACAAGTGAAATATCAATTGGAATTATATATAAAGTGATGAAATCAACTAACCAGAACTTTCAAATATAATTTGTACTATATAACAATAAATAGTTACAGTAGATAATCATATTATTTAACAGTTAATAGTTGAAGTAAAGCTAGGTAAGTACGTATTTTGGAAGTAATCAAAAATTAAGTAGGAAGTAATTGGTAGATCCCAGCCACTAAAAATTTAAAAATAAAAACTTTTTGACAAAAAATTAAACCGACGAAAAAATTAACTGAAAAGCAAAAAATAAAATAAACCTTCTTAGTCTCAATCATAATTGAGCTCCTAATCTGATTTAACTAATTTTGAGTCGGCGCTATACAAACTAGCAATTGAATTAGGTAAAGCGTAAAATGATGGCAGCGAGATGCACGGCTGCGTTTTGATGACTTCTTTCATAGATAATGATCTTCGATAATTGTTTGTTTGGCGCCGACTCAAAATTATTACTTACATTACTTTAGGAGCTCAATTATCATTAAGACTAAGAAGGTTTATTTTATTTTTTGCTTTTCAGTTGATTTTTTCGTCAGTTTAATTTTTCGTTAAAAAGTTTTTACTGATAAATGCACAGTTGCTCCTGTCAAAATTATATGTCAATACCTTCAATTCCTATAAGAAAAGAGGAAATACAAAATTGATTAAATAAGGGATTTTGAGTGCACTACATATAGCAATAAGAGCCATAGCACTTATGATATTACCCTAAAAAATAACTTCGATTCAATAGGTCCAGCATATTTTATCAGAGATCTTCCTACTTTGTCATGTAATATGTATATCAATTTGCATAATTAATAATTTTCATTATTATTATCATATAAGTTCTTTATTTTAAGTATAATTTCAATATCACGATCCACTCATATATTGCACAAAAGCACACAAAGATATGGAGTTGGAGCAACTTTGTAAGTGGCGCCGCAGTGTCGGAAACGTGCGAATTAGTCCACATGGTGCAATTTATCTGCATTTGCCTCTTTGAAAAATAGAGGGTTTTAAAAGTTCAACAGTTTGAATTTGTTTATTACCCTCATAACAATTTTTAATGGAATTGGGCCATAATAACTTGACACGTCGCCATGTTGGAGCCGCCATTTTAATTCATGAATTTTGACAAAAACATGATGTCCGACCCCAAAAACCCCCACAGACCAATTTTTATTGGAATCGGACTATAACCACAAAACTCGTCGACATTCGTTTATTCCGCCATGTTTAATTTATGAATTTTGACAAAAAATTCGTGATTCCTGTTACTGAAAACTCCCACAAACCAATTTTGAATAGAATCGGACGAAAACAACAGAGATCGTCCGCTATCTTGGAGCCGTCATTTTGATTTTATGAATTTTGATAAAAAACAACTAGAAGTGAGCCAAAATGAATTTCCAAGATTTGAACTAAACATACATACATACAAATGTGAAGTGAATTTGAAGCTTTTAAAAATGTGGGTTTCCAATTAAAATAAGAAAGTTGGTACCGACTTTTGGCACACCCTGTATAGCTGTAGGACTAAAAATATTCCAGATAGAAACCACATGATCGTTCATGACTGCATACCAAGTCGAAAAACCTCCAATGTACAGCATACGTCAATCACCCTTTTTCGATCTATCGAAAGCATTCGATACCATTGACCTAAACATTATCGAAAGCAAACTCTACTCTTTAGGATTTCGTGGTAACTTTCTGTCGTGGTTAGTCTCATACATGCGCCTTAGAAAAATATCTGTCAAAATTGAAGAGCAGGTCTGATTTCTATTCTATGGACCTGGGAGTTCCTCAGGGTTCCATCTTAGGTCCACTGATTTTTTTATTATTCATAAACGATCTACCACTTCATATAAGCACACAATGTATAGTTCTCTATGCTGATGATTCAACTTTGGCTGCTGATGCTGACAGTCCCGAGGACTCCAAGGTAAATTGAATATATTGTCAAAGGAATTCACAACCTGGTGTGAAAAAAATTCTTTAATTGTGAACTCAGACAAAACAGTGTGTATGCAGTTCTATCGCAGATCAAAAATTGTAACAAATTTTCAAGTAAGAGTGATGGATGATGTAATTAATCTCTCTGAAAATACTAAATTTCTCGGAACTTTCGTAGATAGTGATATGAGATGGGAAGCAAATATAAATGCTGTTTGTAAAAAGTTAAATAGTGGTTATTATGCCATTCTATAAAAAAAAATTTTTTGATATAACTCAATTGATCAATATTTACTATGCCATAATCTACTCCCACATCTCCTGTAATATCAACATCTGGAGCAGCTCTAGCAACTCCAACAGAATATTTATTCTACAGAAAAGACTTATTTTCAACTTAAAGATTAGAGATTCGTGTAGAGAATATTTTAAAAGATTCAATATCTTAACATATCCATGTATATATATTTATAAATGTATAATGTTATTTCTGAAACAGAAACATACAGTGCATTCCATTTAAAACGAGCCACACTGAATAACTTTTGTAATAATGATTTTCAGGAAAAATAAAAAAACACGTCAACAATAGTATACAGGGGGACACATTTTGACATATTCACATTTGATGTTACTTCCACTATCGCACCCCCAGAGAATGTCACCATTTTTTTTCAAATGGATCACCCTATATTGTTTCGCATTATCAGATGCTCCATGATGAGCAGATTTCAACAAGGTATAAAACATATGGTCTGACGCATATGGTTCGGGAGCTACAAATTATTTGGTTGAAAATGAGCCACCCTGAATGAACTTCTGTACAATCCGTTACCTAGGTTTCATAGGTGTTTTTTTGAAGTATACTTCAAAAAAGTCTTATTTTGCCTAGTTAAGTGTGAATTCGATATTATCTTCATTTTGTATTTGTCTCATTCTACAATAACGATTACCTACCAGGTGATGTTACAATTGGTGTTTCTGTTTTCGTGAATTCTTGAGAAGCAATGGTTTATACGCTTCGAGAATGGATTGAAATAGTGAGTTTGTACTACCAGAATGGAAATAGTGCTAGAGCTGCTGCCCGTATGTTCAATGATAATCATCCAGGAAGAAATGTACGACACAAATACGTTTCGGAATTATTGAACAAATTTATGGAAACTGGATCTGTTAGCAATAAAAAGCATAACCGTTCAGGAGTTGTCAACGATGAAGCTATTTCTATTGCAGTTTTAGGGCACGTTGGACTAATGGAAAATACGCAATCTCTTACCAAGTTATCTCAAGAATCAGGAATCAGTCGTACAAATGTTTTCAGGATCCTTCATAAGTACAAATTTCATCCATATAAGATTAGACTAGTTCATGAATTGAACGAAGATGATTTCGATAGACGTATCGAGTTTAGTGAAAGTCTCACTGAACGGATCAACTTGCATCAGAATTTCTTGAATAAAATTTGTTTTTCGGATGAAAGTACGTATAGTTTGAATGGAGAGGTGAATCGGCAAAATTGTCGATATTGGAGTGATACGAATCCTCATTTATACCGTCAAGTTCATACCCAACGACCTCAAAAACTGAATGTTTGGGCAGGAATTTTAGGTGACCACATCATAGGACCTTTTTTTATCGATGGTAATTTGACTGGTGAGAAATATTTGGATATGTTGAAGAATCGAATAATACGGTGCATCAATAGGGCAATTGAGGAGGATATGAATTTATTCGAACAAGAAAAAGTTTTTCAGCAGGATGGTGCACCTCCTCATTATGCAGCTTCAGTGCGACAATTTTTGGATGATCATTTTCCTAATCGCTGGATTGGCAGAAGAGGTCCTACAGAATGGCCACCAAGGTCTCCGGATCTCACTCCTGTAGATTTCTTTCTATGGGGTCATTTGAAGTCTAAAGTGTATGAGATAGAATCAACAACATTAGAAGACTTGAGAGAGAATATCATTAGGCATTGCAGAGAAATAACTCTCGAGATTCTCAACCATGTGAGGGCGGCAATGGAAGCTTGTACCATTGTATGGAAGTTGGTGGAAACATTTTTGAACATTTACTATAGACATTGTTTTTCTTCTCATTGTCAAGTCATCAGATTTTGATTCAAGAATTTAATAAAAAATCTCTTTTTCTGATTTATTGCTTTATTTGTCTCTAGAACGAATATTTCAAAATGTGGCCTCCTGTATAAATTGTTGACCTGTTTTTTTATTTTTACTGCAAATCATTGTTTCAAAAGTTATTCAGGGTGGCTCGTTTTCAACCAAATAATTTGTAGCTCCCGAACCATATGCGTCAAACCATATATTTTATACTTTGTTGAAATCTGCTCATCATGGAGCATCTGATAATGCGAAACAATATAGGGTGATCTATTTAAAAAATATAGTGACATGCTCTGAGGGTGCGATAGTGGAAGTAACATCAAATGTGAATATGTCAAAATGTGTCCTCTTGTATACTATTGTTGACGTGTTTTTCTATTTTTCCTGAAAATCATTGTACCAAAAGTTATTCAGCGTGGCTCGTTTTAAATGGAATGCACTGTATGTACGACACTGTTTCCCAACATCATAACTATTCCACTAGAAACGGAGATCTCATCAGGATCCCGACTCATAACACATCATTCTTTAAGAACACTCCGTCATATGCAGGAATTCAATTTTTCAAGAATCTAAGGAAAATTCAAAACAAAAATATGTTCAAATCAAAATTGAAGAAATATCTGCAAGAAAACTGTTTCTACAGCATTTCTGAATTTTTTAACTCGAGATAAAATGTTAGTTCTGTCTGTGTATATATGCCGTTTATATTTTACATTTGATTTGTTTTAAATTCGAGATAAAATGTTAGTTGTATCTGTGTATATGTGACATTTATATTTTGATTATTTGTCTACCTTTATGTGTTCTTGACGTATCCTATATCATGTATTTGATCTTAAAGGATTCAATTAATTATTATTATTATAGTAAAGTGTCATTTACTTCAGAACAAAATACGAAAAACTAGGCGATATATCGAAGGAAGGCCAAGACCGAATTTGACCCACATCCCCAATTCTGGCAGCTTAATTATGAAATTCCGGTTGACCCCTGTACCAAAGAGAAAGGCGCAGGCGCATCAGCACCTTCAAAAATCGAACCGCTATCACTGCAGTGGAAATGCACACTTTCCCATCCTGCGATTTCCATTCATTATTCTAGCCGGGGGTGAGAGATTTTCCAGTTGCCACAAGATGTAGCGTGCCATGAATACCGATCCCGTTGAAATATGTTGTGATATTGATATGTGTGATAAGTGTTGATTTAGTGATATTCGGAGACGCCTACAAAATTGAATAGAGGTATTTGTTTGTAGGTAAAGTGATATTATAATGCATAACGAGCAATATCAGTTCACCACGATAGACTGCAGGGTCGCGATTTGTAGAATGACATCAGAGTGGTTGGAATAATTAGAGGTCACTAAGTATTGCTGACCCGACAGACGTTGTCCTGTCCATAATTTCTATATCCCCTATGTTTTTTTCCTGACAATTCAAGTCATGTATAAAAAATCATATATGCCACAGTGCAATTGTCAGTTTGACAGCGGCAAAAGTTAGCTGCAACTTTTACAGCGACAAATGCACTAGTGGTTTTTTCACTTATTCATTTGTTTATCGATTATCGCGGTGTTGGTTGCCAAAATAAATAAAGTTTGCATTGATATTTTTTTAATTTCTTATTCATTAAATTGTCCTGCCGAATTACACTCGATGTTTGTATTGATATCGGGTAAATTTGTGTTGTTCAAATTCTAAACTGTTTCCTTTAGCAATTTGACTCGAAAAACTGTCAACCTAAAAACGCTCCACCTTGGGTGTCGCGTTTTTAATAGTTGACAGTTTTTCTCGTCTCGTGCAATTATAAGTGAAAACTCTCGTCGCGCAGAATTTCCGTTATCCCGTTTTCCCGTTTTTTCGTTATCCCATTTTCCCGCTTTCCTGTTATCCCGCTATCCCATTTTCCAGTTATCCCGTTTTTATCGTTATCACGTTTCCCCTTTATCCCGTTATCCCATTTTCAGTTATCCCGTTTTTTCGTTATACCGTTGTCCCATTATCCTGTTTTCTCATTATCCCATTTTTCGTTTTTCTCCATTTTTTCTTATCCCGCTTTCCCGTTACCCCTTTTCCGTTTCCCGTTTTTATCGTTACCACGTTTTCCCTTTATCCCGTTTTCCCGTTATCCTATTTTTCACTTATCCCGATTTTTCGTTATCCCGTTGTCCCATTATCCTGTTTTCTCATTATCCCATTTTCCCGTTATCGCTTTCTCCCGTTGTCCCGTTTTCCCTTTATCCCGTTTTTTCGTTATCCCATTTTTTCGTTATCCCGCTTTCCCGTTACCCCATTTTCCAGTTATCCCGTTTTTATCGCTACCACGTTTTTACTTTATCCCGTTTTCCCGTTATCCTATTTTCACTTATCCCGATTTTTCGTAATCCCGTTGTCCCATTATCCCGTTTTCTCTTTTTCCCCTTTTCCCGTTTTCTCTTTCTCCCGTTATCACGTTTTCCCGTTTTCCCTTTATCCCGTTTTTCGTTATCTCGCTTTCCCGTTATCCCATTTCCCAGTTATCCCGTTTTTATCGTTATCCCGTTTCCCCATTATCCCGTTTTCCCATTTTCATTTATCCCGTTTTTTTGTTATCCTGTTGTCCCATTATCCCGTTTTCTCATTATCCCATTTCCTGTTATCGCTTTCTCCCGTTTCCCGTTTTCCCTTTATCCCGTTTTATCGTTATCCGTTATCCCATTTTCCAGTTATCCCGATTTTATCGTTATCCCATTTTACCGTTATCCCATTTTCCAGTTATCCCGTTTTTTTGTTATCCCGATGTCCCATTATCCTGTTTTCTCATTATCCCATTTCCCTGTTATCGCTTTCTCCCGTTGTCCCGTTTTCCCTTTATCCCGTTTTATCGTTATCCCTTTCCCTTATCCCGCTTTCCCGTTATCCCGCTTTCCCGTTATCCCATTTTCCAGTTATCCTTTTCGTTATCCCATTTTCCCGTTATCCCATTTTCACTTCCCTATCCCGTTTTTTCGTTACCCGTTGTCCCCATATCCCGTTTTCTCATTATCCCATTTTCCTATTATAGCTTTCTCCCGTTTTCCCGTTTTTTCGTTATGCCGTTATCCCATTATCCCGTTTTTCCGTTCGTTATCCTGTTTTCCCGAAAAAAATTAGCCAAATCGGTCCAGTCGCTCTCAAGTTATGAGCTTATCAACCCAATCAGATATTTATTATATATGAAAACCTTTCCACGACAAGATCCTTTCTTTCCCTAAAAACCTTATTCGGAGTATTACGAACATTCAAAAGAACAATTAGCCAAATCGGTCAGACGTTGATTTTATAAAACAAAAAAAATGTTACCCTGACCGGTATTCGTTCCTGTGACCTTCTGCTTGGTAGCCAAATCGGACAGACGTTGATTTTATAAAATAAAAAAAAATACACTGACCGGGATTCGTTCCTGTGACCTTCTGCTTGTCAGGTGACAGTGTAACCGTTGAGCTATTTCCTCGTTTGGTAATAAATAACTTTTTTTTTATTGGTGCCCCTTTTTACCCATTTAAAGCACGCCTCAGCGTGTTTAAATCGAACTTTAAAAAACGCGCGTTTTTTAAAGGTAACCATGACAACATCAACAAATCGAGAAACGTGAAGTCTAAATGACAAATTTTTGATTATTGATCTGACAGGAGTACCTTGTAACGTCAGATAAAATATTACTAACAATTCGTTCATTTATATGTGCTCCTCCATCCATTTGATGAACTTTTCATATTCTTTTTATATATATCACTGGATTTTCGCGGTATTAACCGCGATTCTGTCTCACTATTCAAAAAATCGATATTAGAATCATTCATTTTTGAGCTCTGGTGACAACAAATATTGATCTTTGGTAACAAATTGCAAATGAATGTTTTTCTCATTTCCATGACAACGAAAGGTATACTGATGTCACATCACGAATTCATCCTTCTTGCATTATTAGTTCTTATTTCTATTTTTTGTAGTAATAATACCAGTATATATGATTTCAAAGTGCACCAATAAAAAAAAATAACGTAAAGTATTCGTGGATAACTGGTCTTAAAAACACTTGCTCTATTTCGAAAAATCGCGCGTGTTTTAAAGCCCTTTTTATCCACTTATACTTTAATATACTATAACTGCTAGAGCCATTTTCAACCCTAGGCAATAGTTGCTTGGAAACCAAAAGAGTTAGTTAGGCAGACTAAGTTACATAGATCAGCAGATGATTTCAAGAAATTGATATTGAAATCGCCCAGCAAAATAATGTTTCCGGTTTTTTTTCGAGATAGATATCAGAATTATATCTAATTTGTGGAAAAAAATTGTGCAATCAGCTATGCAAGCTGATCTATATATAGTGATTATTGCAATAAAGGATTTCTGTCAGTTTCGCTAATAAAGTAGGCCACATCCACCAATTCTTCGCGATTGAAATTCATTATTAACAATTAGACGTGTACAGTCATTGAAAGTACACGGATGTGTCAAATTTTTCGACAGCGGCCTACTCGATACTTTAAAAAGTAGACACCACAAACCCCCTTATCGACAAAAAGCTCTTGAAAAATGCCATGCAACGATGCAATGAAATATAGAGTGTTGCATTTGAAAAAGTCGAGTTATTGCCATTTGTCATATGTCATTTTCAAAAAATCGTAGTGGCCTGCATTCCAAAAGATGCGCTGAAGCCTAATGAATCGACTGGAAAAAAGTTGGTTGAGTTATCTTGAATGGTTCTGAAGTTACGAATTTTTCCGTGTATTTATGCACGACACTTTTTTGACATATAAATTGACATAAGTAAAAAATTATTGCAGATAAGTCTGAGAAATGGGAGATTGTCATTTAAAAAATCAGGACTCAGTTGTGAATCTTATTTTGGGACATCCTGTATATAAATAGAAATATTTTTAGAATGTGCCTCATACTCGGACCTATCGTTTTAAAAAATCAAAACGATAGCTTGGATAGAAAAAAATGTTATGAAGCTTGCACGCACCCCTAGGTCACCCTGTATTATACAGGGTGGCCTATTAGTGTGAAGAATTACAATTCGAAATTCACAAGAATTACAATTCGAAATTCACAAAATGTCATCATTACAGGAGATATTTTGAAACTATAGGTATTAAATTGTAATATTCCAAAAGTCCTCTTTCAGATTTTTCTTCTCAAAATAATATAATAGTAGTCATTGGAAGAAAAAGAATAACTGTTTTGTCTCAATCAATCAATCTAAACTCAACGTGTCGCTTGACTTGAGAGGGCGATATATCTGAGACAAATACAGGGTTGCCGGAATGTGGCAAAAATAATGGCGTTAAAGAAATAATACAATCGGCGTAAACAATAACTTTAGAGAATTGCGGAAAATTGGAGATAAAAAGTTTTCCGATTCAAATAATAATAATCAATTGTTTTTCTGATACACGATTACGAGGATTCTTTGCATCACAAAAATATTTCTCAGTCAAGAAGTGCGTAGCAAAAGTTAAATTTTACCATTGACGACACAGTTCCTATGTTCCAATATTCGCTTTTTGAATGTTCTGCCTATGTAGAAACTTGGGTGTTACATTAAAAAACTGGACTGGATACTTTATTGACCAGTTATAAACTCCATAAACAAATAACACTATTCGTTCTGTCGTATCTTTCATTGCAGCACCGTCAGTGAAACTTTCCGGAAAACTAATCGACTTGATCAGGAGACAATGTAATTTCGTTCCAAAATTGAGCTTGAAAAACAACTAATTGATAAAATAGAGAATATACAACTTCCAGGCAATTCCAAACTTATCTCCTTTGACGTTCAAAATGTATTCCCGAGTATTCCAACAGAAGAAACCATCATATTGGTAGAGAATCTTTTGGTTAGGAATAATGGCAATCCGGTCATCAATGAAGAGATATTCGTATTTAACTCAAAAAATTATTTTCAAATTGATAATAATTTATATTTAATAACGAGTAATCTTTGAGCCCTTTATTAGCCGACATTTTTATAGACAACTTAGAGAAAAAATTCACAATTATCCTTTAATAAAAAAAATCCTATACTGGTACAGGTATGTGGACGACATTTTAGTGTGCTTTGCAGGAACTGGAAGACAATTTGAAATTTTCTTCGACTCTATTAATGCATGTATTTTTTATATATTTTGAAGTCAATTGATAAAATCACAATTACATGAGTCGTTCTTCTCATGAACTGACAGTGTCTTTCTTCCAGATAACCATGTTTGACTCAACCAAAACTGCCTACCGACACCTGTGTCAGGGGTCCATCGAGAGTTGACTGAAACAATGAGACTGAAACGAAGAAGAAAGGCTCAAGCGAGTGGTTGGAGAGTGGTACGAAGATGTGTGGTGTTTTTTACCGCGGTGTGCGTTTTTCCCGTTTTGCTGGTGTTATTGGTGGCCACGGATCACTACATGCGACAGGTGCCCAATCAAGCAACCTACGCGAACCAGGTATAATTCAGAAATGTACAGGTTGGTTATACCACCGGAAACGATTTCCGTTTTTTTTCTACTCTACCCGGTGATCGCCACTGGATTTTTTTTTTTTTTTATGTTCTGGTTCCCACGAAAAGGGATATCCTGTAATGTTCAGAGAACATCGTGGGAACCAAGGGAAAGAAGGTAGGAGTTGGTGTTCTTCTTAAATTTCTGGAGGGTTGTATGCCTCGGGGAACACCTCCCTAGGCAATGAGTTCCAAAGCCTCGCTGTTCGTTGGATGAACGAGTCTTTGGAAAGTGATGTTCTGCAGGTCTCCAAAGTGACCACGAAGGGGTGTGATGACTGAACTTGACGGGTTGGTCTCGAAGAGACTGCCAAAGCAGGAACGATTGTTGATATTTCGGAAGAGCATCGCCCATGAAAATATCTATAAAATAGAGACAAATCGCCAACTTTTCTACGGTGTTCCAGACAAGTGAGCGAGTTTGTAAGCGAGGCATCACCGAAATTGTGAAATTGGTGATGGTGATAGTTTTTATGTTCCTTTAAACGCACTTTTGATGATTTAGAAATTTCGCCTATGTAACTTTTACCAAACAATAAGGGTATATTACAGATCCATTTTTTGGGGTTTTATGGTTCACTTTATGCCAAACTTCCGAAACAGGTTGAGCGGAAGAAAGCACTTGTTGGACTTATTACTGAGCTCGAACTAGAGCAAACTCTGCCTTTTAATAGTCATGTTTTGATCAATTGCCCTTTTTGTTCACTATTTTCAATCAATAAAAGCGATTATTATTATTATTAATACCTACTGATAATCCGATTGATCTCAAACATAGCTTCCTACGATAATCAGGAGATTTTTATGTGATTGTTCTATTTATTGTATTAGTTAAGGAAAGTTTTTTTCGGCAAATCGATTCCGATACGCATTGTCTAGATTAGAATTACGGGCGTTTCTTTTTTTAAATATACTCTTGTATCTCAAGAACTGGAAAACCAACTAATTCGTAGATAGTATCTGAAGACTTGAAACAGTATGATAAAAATGCAGGATAATCTATAACAGTGTCCCATTCAACACGATATATCATCCTCACATCAAAATAAAAAACAGAACCCTTCAATCATCTCAGATAACTAATTGTTCACTGCGATTAAGGTGGGCGTTCAATGTAGTGTATTTTTATTTCAAGTTGCATCGAGAAACGGTAATACTTTGAGTACTCAAATTTAGTGGGTGTAGGTGTAGTAGGTTCTTATCGAATATTGAAGGAATTAAGCCAATACATGCTTCTTTTTTATTTCAAACGAAAGACCAAGGAAAATAGTTCAACTTTCGATTAAAAGCGAATCTCCAGACAATTTCGTTTGGGACATTAACTTGTAATACGAAATGGGCGGCGATTAGCAAAATTCAAACATATAGCGAGAAATAGTTCCTACTTTACCAACATTCTTACTGATTAATTAGTCCAGCCGTGTACGGATAGAGAGCGCCATCGTAAATTTCATTCGTCCAGAGCCTACTATACTATAATATAGGAATGTGATTTTGAAAATGTCTTAAGAAGTAGCAAGGTAGAGAAAATGAAAGTTTCGGATTCGGAGATTATTCATAATCGTATCATGGAGAGTAATTTGGGGAAGAATAAATAAAAATCAATAATCAGTGACAGGGTCCAGGAGTTCAATCTGTGTATTATAAAGTTTTTTTGTCAAAATACATTGATTTAAGATGGCGGCTCCAAGATGGCGAACCAGTTTTGCGACTATGGTCCAATTCTATTCAAAATTGGTGTGTCGAGTTTTTGGGGTCGGAGATTATGATTTTTTTGTCAAAATCCATGAATTTGAGATGACGAGTTTTGTGATTATGGCCCGGTTCTATTCAAAATTGGTATGAGGAGGTTTTTGGGGTCAAAGAATATCCATTTTTTGTCAGAATTTAATAAGATGACGGATTTCATGAATGCCTAGAAAGAATGAAATGAAAATGATAAAAAAAAATTTAAGACAAACTTTTATACAAATGCATTGAAGAGGAAAAAATAAAAATAATAAATCAAAAAATATTGTTGAAGACAAGTTTTTATACAAATCCACTAAAAATAAAAAACGTATTTCTTTAATTGATTGACCTAGGTTATTCTATGAATGACAGGTTCATAAGCTGGAAAATCCACCTCCATAGACTTTGATACTTATTTCACAATATTCACTATGAACTAAGGATCACAAAAATGTCAAGAATATTTTTTAGGATATCGTTTTTCGGGGAAAGTTCACAAGAAAGACACACGGACTCTAAAGGAAAAAAGCTTTGCTTGCCTCCTCATCAGCTGTTTGACAACTGTGAGATTACGTCACTGACAGTGCTCTATTAAATGTTGATAAACGTATATGAATGATTGGCTTTTTTCACATTAGCGAAAGTGACAAATATGACCGGAATCTTACCGAATGATTATGTGATGTTCACGAAATAATCTTCCTGAATATCACTGGACTATGACAAAAAGAGACTATTATTTTCGTTAATTTATCTCGAGCAACCTGTATTTCGAGAAAATTCAATTCGACCATATGAACATTAACAATCAAGGAATAACTCCCTCGAGCTAAAGCTCTCGGGTGTTATTCAGATTATTAATGTTCATATGGGCTCATCAAATTGTCTCGAAATACAAGGTACTCTCGATAGAATTATGACGAAAATAACTATTTGTCACAGTCTTGGGATATTACCTGCGAATATATACCATATTACTAGTATATCCGCGAATATACATGCTACTTGCTATAAAACAAGTAGGCATTTACCATTGTTTATACCAAACCTATCAAAATAATCTAGTCACAGTCAGATGACGTTCAAGTCCAGGTTTTTGTGAAATTTGAGCAATGTTTTGTTGAGATTTTTTTTTTAATTATGAGCTGCATCTTCCAACTCTGATATCTTTTGTTGTAAGAATTCAACCAGAGAATTATGGCATCCAAAGATTATTCATTGATTTCATAAAAATCGGTTCATTCGCAACGACTTATGAGATATGAACCTGGGATTCAAAACTAATATATGGCCCGTTGACAATGCGAGATTTCCAAAACATTCACCAGAAGAATATCAAAATTCAAAATCCAATAACGATTCCTCTGTCACTGGCGCTGGAATAACATATTCTGCCGTAAAATCCGTAATGATGATTTTAATTTTTTCAACATAATAATGGATATAACAACGTTGGATTTTATTATCAAGAAATATTATTTCGGAATAACTAGTTTACGAATTATTTCTTTCTGATTAATTTCCAAACCAAATGATAATTGATACTTCAAGACAGATATTACATGGAGTACGTAACTTTATCAGCAACAGTGCCCGCCAGCCAGTTCTCCGGCTATTGTATCGTAGTAGAAATCAGTTTTGACTATAATTACTCAATTGCACTCAGTTTTAATTTTGAGATTGGAGATTATTCATGGTAAAAAAAAATATTTAAAAAAACCAAGCATGTAAAGTAAACTATATTTTTTTCAGAATGGGTGAACTGACTTTGAATTTTGGAGACGTCCAAAGAGTGGTTCCACCATCCTAAAGACTTCAAAATTAGATTTTTCTGTGGAGGAAAAAAATAGCCGCGTTCATAATTTGCAGATATTATTTTATGCATGAGAAAAATATACTTTATATTGTATTTGTACTTTCTTTCAATCCATATTAAAAACGCATTATATTATTTGATTCAGGTGGCCTTCAGACGGAAACTAACAATCGAACCGAGCTTGAATCGGAATTTGACGCTGATCGGGAAAAGGCTGGAGCTGCGTCGAAAGCACATGAAGAAAACTTGCCGACTCCTAGGCTTAGACCGCCTAGGTAACGACACCCTCCACAGGCCTAACCCTTGGGAGTTCCTGGTAGACAATAAGCACCACCTGGTTTGGTGCAATATTTTCAAGGCAGCCAGCACTTCTTGGATGTATAATTTCAATATTTTAGCAGGGTGAGTGAATGTTTGCTAATAAAGATACAGAAGAAGGAATATCTCCACTATTTCCCTCATTATTATTCAACCAATCAAATCGCCAAAATTTCAAACTACAGAACCAATCAGGTCAGTTTTATAGTGATAAAGCGTCTTCTCGCTGTTTTATACTGATAAAATCACTAGTAGATTCGATATTGTTTTGCGATAAAACTACAAGGTCCCGTCAGAATTATACGTCAACACATACAGGGTGTCCCTGGACTTCCTCTTTTCCTCTCGGGAATTTATAGATGGGGTCAAAATATCACCAGTACTTCATATAACTTTTGTTCCTAAAAGCCTTCGTTACCAAGTTACAGGCCCTCAAAGTTACAAAATGAAAAATGTTTTT